>OU342738.1:131399306-131519306 GCA_910589765.1 Avena atlantica | reverse complement strand
AGTTCAAACTCAATTCTGTTCCAGCATTTGTTCTCTTTGATACTGGTGCATCTCATTCATTCATATCAAGAGCATTTGTTGAAAGAAATGAACTACCGGTAGAAACTATTGGGTGTCCTATAAAAGTAAGTTCTCCTGGCAGAGAAATGATAGTGAATTCAGGATGTCATGATCTAGTCATAGAGTTTGGGAAGTATAAGTTTCCCGTCAACTTGATAATCCTAAACTCCCAAGGATTGGATGTCATTTTGGGAATGGACTGCATGAATAAACACAAGGGAGTGATAGATTGTGCCAACCATACTGTCTCACTCACAACTCCAAAAAATAAAAGGATCAGATTCAAGACCAACTTTGAAGCAAAAAGGAGTATGCTAAATTCTCTTAAGGGGGTTAGCATAGACAGTGTGCCAATTGTGAGAGAATATCTAGATGTGTTTCCGAAAGAATTGCCGGGAAAGCCACCAGATAGAGATGTGGAATTTCTTATCGATTTGCTACCAGGGTCTGGACCAATAGCAAAGAGACCGTACAAGATGTCAGTGGATGAACTGAAAGAACTCAAGAAACAACTTGGAGAGCAGTTGCAGAAAGGATTTATTCAACCAAGTTCTTCATCTTGGGGAGCCCCAGTTTTGTTTGTGGAGAAGAAAGATAGAAGTCAAAGGTTATGCATAGATTACCGTTCACTCAATGAGGTGACTATCAAGAACAAATACCCTTTGCCTAGAATAAATGACTTGTTTGATCAGTTAGAAGGAGCTTGTGTGTTCTCAAAGATTGATCTCCGGTCAGGTTATTTCCAACTCAAGATAAGGGAACAAGACATACCTAAGACAGCTTTCACCACAAGGTATGGATTTTATGAGTATACCGTGATGCCATTTGGTTTGACCAATGCACCAGCATACTTCATGAATATGATGAACAAGGTGTTCATGGAATTTCTTGATAAGTTTGTTGTCGTTTTCATCGATGACATTTTAATCTAATCCAAAAGCAAAGAAGAGCATGAAGGGCATTTGCGTTTGATACTTGAGAAGCTCGGGGAGCATAAACTGTATGACAAATTCAGCAAGTGTGAATTCTGGTTGAATGAAGTTGGATTTCTTGGACACGTTGTGTCAGGAGATGGTGTTCCAGTTGATCCTGCTAAAGTTTCAGCTGTAACTGAATGGGAATCTCCCAAGTCGGTGAAAGAAGTTCGTAGTTTCCTTGGCTTAGCAGGTTACTACAGAAGGTTCATTGAGAATTTCTCCAAGGTAGCAAAACCTATGACAGAATTACTAAAGAAAGACAAGAAATTTTCTTGGACTGAAGGTTGTGAACTCAGCTTTCAAGAATTGAAGAAGGGACTTGTGACAGCACCAGTCTTGTGTTTGCCAGATCTGGAGAAAGATTTTCAAGTTTATTGTGATGCATCTCATCATGGACTAGGTGCAGTACTTATGCAAGAAGGGAAAGTTGTGGCTTATGCCTCGAGACAACTCAAAACTCATGAAGTGAACTATCCTACTCATGATTTGGAGTTAGCCTCTGTTGTCCATGCACTCAAAACATGGAGACATTATCTTTTGGGAAAGCGTTGTGAAGTATTCACAGATCACAAGAGTTTGAAGTATATCTTCACCCAGAAAGAAATTAACATGAGACAAAGAAGATGGCTAGAACTCATCAAGGACTATGACTTAAGTTTGAAATACCACCCCGGTAAAGCAAATGTTGTAGAAGATGCTCTAAGCCGTAAGGTTTTTGTGAATGGCCTTACTAAGGGAGAATTGTCAGATGATCTGTGTGCCCAATTTAGAGATCTCAGATTGGAGATTGTGCCTAAAGGACATCTCATGTCTTTGGATGTTCAACCCACTTTGTTGGACAAGATCAAAGAAGCCCAGAAGACTGATAAGGAAATTGAAGAGATTAAGGAAAAGATTGGTAAGGGAAAAGCCAAAGGATTCCATGAAGACGAACAGGGTACTTTATGGCATGGAAAACGTATCTGTGTTCCACAAGATCCGGAGCTTCGGAAACTAATTTTACAAGAAGCACACAACTCACCGTATTCCATTCATCCGGGTAACACCAAAATGTACATGGATATGAAGGAAAGATTTTGGTGGAATAATCTCAAGAAGGACATCGCCGAACATATTGCTTTGTGTGATGTGTGTAGTAGAGTGAAGGCGGAACATCAGAAACCAGCAGGTTTGCTTCAACCACTACCTATTCCTGAATGGAAGTGGGACAAGGTTGGTATGGATTTCATTACCGGATTACCAAGGACCCGGTCAGGATATGATTCTATTTGGGTGGTAGTGGATCGCCTAACTAAAGTGGCTCATTTCATACCCGTGAAGACAACTTACACAAGTGCTAAATTGGCCAAGATCTATATGAGTAGAATTGTATGTCTACATGGAGTACCCAAGAGTATTGTGTCTGATAGAGGAACCCAATTCACTTCTCATTTTTGGAGGCAATTACATGAGTCATTGGGAACGAGGTTGGAATTCAGCACTGCTTTTCATCCTCAAACTAATGGACAAACAGAAAGGACTAATCAGATTCTTGAAGATATGTTGAGGGCATGTGCCCTAGACTATGGAGCCAGTTGGGATGAAAGTCTGCCTTACGCAGAATTTTCTTATAACAACAGCTATCAAGCCAGTATTGAGATGGCACCATTTGAGTTTCTCTATGGGAGAAAATGTACCACCCCATTGCTATGGAATGGTGTGGGAGAGAGAAGTTTGTTCGGACCCGAACTTATCAAAGAAGCTGAAGAGAAAGTCAAGCTAGTTAAGGACAGATTAAAGATAGCACAGTCCCGACAGAAAAGCTACGCAGATCCTAAGCGTAGAGAAGTCACCTATGAGGTTGGTGATAGAGCTTATCTTAGAGTGTCACCACTTCGTGGAGTGAAGAGATTTGGTGTCAAAGGTAAATTGGCCCCAAGATACGGTTGACCATTCAAGATTCTGAGTCGTAAAGGAGAAGTTGCTTATGAAATTGAATTGCCAGAGTCTTTGTCAGCTGTTCATAATGTGTTTCATGTGAGTCAGCTTAAGAAATGTCATCCAGAAATGGAAGAAACTTCCTTGAAGTATACTATACCTTTGGAAGAGGTTCAGTTGGAAAGTGACCTCACGTATGAAGAAAAACCTATCAAGATTCTTGAGACTGTAGAAAGAGTCACACGGACTAAGACTATCAAATTCTGCAAAGTTTAATGGAACCATCATTCCGAAGAGGAAGCAACATGGGAAAGAGAAGATGATCTTCGGAAAGACCACCCTCAACTATTTGCTAGCCAATCCGAATCTCGAGGGCGAGATTGTGGCGCCCCGCAAAACCATTACTAGAAAATCGCGTTGTTTTTGTGCATTGCATCATCATGACCGCATGCTCATGTCATTATGCCACATTGCATTTGAGCATCGTCATCATCTTGCATTGTTTGCATAAAACAATTTTCGAAAAACCTGTTTTTGTTTTCTAAACGCCCCGTCTTTGTTCAAACACAAAACCCGGGTCTCCGGATTATTTTGTTTTGTCTACCAACGGATTTCAAACGCCCTGTTTTAAATAAATAAAAAGTTTAAATATTTTTAGGGGGCAGCCGAACCGGGCCGATCCGACCCAGTCGGCCACCCCCAGTACAAAACCAGCCTATCTAAACTTTTCCTACCCTAGCCTAGCTACCCAGCCTCCCTCCACCTTACCCTGGCCAATCCCCTCCCTCCACCTCACCCCTCCACATCACCCCCTCCAATCCCAGCCCGCCACCTCATCCTACCCCACCTCTCTCACCCCCACTCCCCTCCACCTCACCCGCTGGCCCCACCCACACCACAGCACTCACACACACACACACAGCAACACACCCAGGCGCACCCCACACAATGCCACCACGGGCCCGCTTCCCCATCTACCGCGCCTGGCCCACCTGCCCCAATCCCCACCTCCCCACTCGCCCGACCCCACCCGCTCACGATCCCCTCGATCCCCACCTCCCTGCCTCGTCCCCGACCTCCAGCCCGGCCGTCACCCGCCGCCTCCATCCGGCCGCCCCCTGGGCACGCGCCCCGACCCCCACCCTCGTCGCCTCTCTCCCTTAGCTCCTCTGCCCCGCCGCTGGCACCCTGGACCCTGCTTCCCCTCCGCCAGTGCTCCCATAAGCTCAGGTCCCCCGCCACCTTCCTCCCTGCGGCCGCTACCGACCTCTCCGCCTTCGCGGGCCGTGTCGCCAGGCCGCCCCAGCCCCGAGCACCCCGTGCACCACCCCGTCCCCGCTCGCTGCCCTATCGCCATGGAGCCGCCGCCAGCGCCCGCCTCCATCATCAGCCACGGCGAGCACTCGTCGCCTTCCCCTCTCCCGTGCGAGCTGCCACTCTCGGCCGACCTCCTCCACCGCGGCCTGCCTTCTCCGCCTTCCGCCGTTGCCGTGCGTCCTCTGGCCACGCCGGCTGTCCCACCACATCGCCACGTTGCCGTCCCTGTCGGCAGGCTCTGCGGTTCTGGCCCACCTCACGGTCCCTTGTCGGCCGCTGCAGCACCTCCGGCCGCGCGTGCCCTCCCCCGGCCTGCAAGAGTCGTCCCTTTCACTCGCGCCTCCCCGTGTCCGCCACCGTCCTGACGAGCCTGCCCTGCCGCCAGTGCTCCTCTCCGTCCCTGGCTCCGTCCCTGGCGCCGCCTTGCCTGGGCCTCCTCCGTTGGGCCCTCTTCCTGCTGTCCCTGCGTCCCCGGCTGCGTCCGGCCGCCGCTCGTGCTCGTCGCCTTCCCGCTGCAACCCGACCACAAGCTGCTCGAGCTAATGCCCGAACGCGACATGAGCCTCCTCCAGCGTGTTGTCCTTGTTTTGGGTGGCGTTTGTTTAGGTTAGCAGTGTTGGTATTGCTGACTAGAACCCTCTCGGCGAACAAGAGATCCAAGTCGGATAAGCACCCGAGAAGCCGCCCGAACATCCGGTCCTAATTCCAAGTTCGTCATCGACCACCGAAGCCACGGACCCTCGGGATGACAAGTTCTCCACCCAAGGGCGACAAGACTTTCTCCACGGATTTCAAGTACTCCGACCTGGAACACCAAGGTCTACCTCATGGATCCGAAGACCGATCTTCAAACCCTCCGAAGCCGCCAAGATCGCCATGGAACGCCAATTTCTTCACCCCGAAGGCCAAGACCGACTCGATGGCACGGACCCGACAAGATCTTTGCAACGACAAGATCAACACCGACCAGGACAAATCCGATGCGCCCCGACGCCGAACCAAGTCCTTCTTCACCGGAACGCCAAGCTCTCTTTCCGTTGTCCGAGAACATCCCGTCGAACCATTTCCCCCGCCGAACCCTGAGACCGGACCCGGAACCCTCGGAACCCCAAGATCTGTCGAACCCAGATGTGTGACCCCTTTCTCGAGCCCTATTTTTATAAATGTAATATCAAACTTGTTGCATTAAATCATTCATGCCGCATACATATTTGTGTGGTTTGGGGGCCTTATGCCGATTCACTTCATAATTAAATATGGGATCCATATGCGGGAAAATCTAGTCGTATATTGGTCCCATTTAAATTTGTGTAGCGAACCGGTGCTATCTTTTGCCATGTTAAAACAACATTTAAAATGCAGGGTAGCTAAACAACATGAACCACCTAAATATTTGCCGGGACCCCGGTTCCGCTTAATATGGCCTAATTGCATCGCAGCTTTGCCATGCCATGCATCATACATGCATCATGCCCGATCTTTTGCCGTAGTATTAAATAGTGTATCCGGTGTTTATTCTAGTGTTTTGGTTCTTCGCGGATAAGGCCGTTGAGTTGATGCGAGTGTCGACCCGATCTTCGGATGAACCTTCGACAATGTTTTCAGGCGAGCATCTCGTCCTTTCTACCTATCTTACTTTTATAGTATTTATTTCCCTCCTGTTGATCTATTGCTATCTATGTTACGTTGCTCTAGTTTTCGTACCCGTGATATCCCTTGCAGCCTTATATTACCTTGGACACATCCTATTACCTGTTGTTTGGTAGATAGTTGGACCTGCGCGTCGTAGTCACTTGCTCAAGTGCTGTTGCGTGTCGTCAAGTACCACAGTTGTTGGAGTATTGCCGTGTGATTATTGTTGGAGATGATCAAGACTTTAATTACTGTTTAACAACTAAAATTGAAGTAGGTAAATGCAGAGGCATAGGTGGGCAATAGATATTATTTGGTTGTTAACCGTCCACTTGTGTCCCGTAGGACCCCGAGTACTTGATACATGTTCCTTGAATATTCGCGCTATCCACATCCGGGAGGATTATGGGACCCCCCTGAGCCAGAGCTTGATTCATTCTTATTTCTTGGGGCCACAAACTAGTTTGAGATTTTATTTACTATCCTGTACTTATGCCATGCTTTACTGCTTATTTAAATTGTGCGAGGTACTGCACACTGTACTGTTTAGGGAAGTGGAGTGTTTTCGCGGTATCGACAAGCCCAGTCACATTTTCGGGTTCCCAGTCGTTTACAGCCATTGACGCAAACCTTGAGTCCGTCTCGAAGTCAGCTAACTTCGTTGCGGGTAGCTTAATGGGGTGGCCCCCTGAAATATTTCTGAATCTGGTGATTGCTTTGTCGTGAAGGCCTCGTTGGGTTTTGATTTGGTTTTTCCGAGGTTGATCGAGTGTGTGTTGCTATTTGTGCACCCCTGCAGGGTAAAACTTTCTGAAAGCCGTGTCCGCGGTTATGGACGACTTGGAGCACAGTATCTCGATCATAGACAACTATAACTAAAGTAGTGCTATAAATTTGACTTTATAATGACTAGTAATCAGCTTCACTATAATGGAATGGCTAAATAAAATTGCCAACAATTGCTTGTTTGGGTTGTCACATGCTACCATTGTACCTGACTAGTAAATATTGCAACTATAACGGAATGGCTAAATAAAAGTACCAACAACTGCTGGGTTTAGGATATCTCATGCTAATTGTATTTGACTAGTAAGTGTCGCAACTACAACGGAATGGTTAACTAAAATTGCCCACTTCTTATTATATCAGGATGATTATCTATACTTTACTAGTAATTGCTGCAACGATAACTGAATAAATAAAACTGCCAACTGTGTGAGTTCCTCGGTTGACTTCCTCGTCTGGTCTCGAGGGGGAAATACCAGGATGGGTTTGTTGGGTGGTAGAATCAGATTGGGTCCGAATAGGTCTTTCTTATCCCTCTCTGATAGCCGAAAGTTATATCGAGTCTCTATAGGTTGTTCTAGTGCATGCTGCGCTGCTGCTTCAGTCCACCATACCTATGTAGGCGAGGACCGCCAAATTCTAGCCTCGCCGTGTACTGGCCTCAGTACTGACCGCTCTCTCTTTTTCCTTTGCCCTTCGTCGGCACCCCTTTTGTTTAAGCAGGTTTTGAGATCGACGTCGTTATCAGGGTTACCCTTCCGGCTTGGCCTGGGCAGGGTTATGGACGCCATTGGTTATTCTTCAGGGCTCTTAGCCCCATTTGCGTCTTGTCCGTAGTCGGACGCTCTGTCCTTTTAAAGGTGATTTGGATCTTTGTATATTATATATGTATCCTTGACTCATTGAGTCGCTGTTGTATATATATCTGTTCTGTGGGTCCCATCGAGGACTGTTGTGTAATGTTATTACTTCGTTTTCCACCCGCACGAAAGTGCCTGGTGGGCACCTTTGAATCGTTTCTATGCGGGTTTGGGGGGAATCGCTGAAACTTGCATAGGGTCGATTCTGAGGGTGTTACAGAGTGGTATCAGAGCCCAGCAGTTGCGATACCCCACAAGTCCAGCCTGTAGGATAACCTAGCTAACGGCCGAAGTAGAGTGTCAAAACTATTTTTGCAAAATCGGTTGGATAGTTCTGATTAGGTCTAATTTTACTCCTTACCCCTCTGCTGCTCTCCTCTCACCTCTGCGTGTTTTGAATCCGCTCTCTTCTCTCTCTTCGAGTCCAGGATTTCTCGTGGTTGGGTTCCATCGTACCTTCAGGGTTTCGCTTCCTCCTTTGGTAACGGTGTTGCTACATCTGGTCTTCATGCTATCCGAGGAACCCTTCGTCTGGTGGACTTCTCTTTGTTCCTTCTCGTGCCTTCCGGTGTTTTCCGACGCGACGACATCATCTACGCCAGATCCGATGCAGAGTCTGCATCACTCCTTTGTTCTGAACCTCGATTGTCGAGATCTTCAGTCTGATTCCGAGAATGGTTGCACGCTTTTCTACTGATTGTGCAGGGTAATAGTTTGGGTGCGTGACGGATTGGCCCCCATGCCGACTACCCCTTCTATTCGCTTGTGTACATTGAAGTGGATGAGAATGCATCGGTTCCCTCTTTCCATCGAAGCTAGAGGTGGCTTTATTTGTTGATACCTCTACCTTCGACCTTTTGTTCCCGGAGTGTTCTCTCGACGATCACGGACAACGACCTCTTGTTAGTGGTGTCGCGAGGAACTACACGATGCGAGAAGATTCAGATTGCCGCCCTTCTTCCCGGTACCATGCGGCGGATCTCGAGGGCGAGATCCATTGTTAGTGGTGTCGAATTGTGGCGCCCCGCAAAACCACTACTAGAAAATCGCGTTGTTTTTGTGCATTGCATCATCATGACCGCAGGCTCATGTCATCATGCCACATTGCATTTGAGCATCGTCATCATCTTGCATTGTTTGCATAAAACTATTTTTGAAAAACCTGTTTTTGTTTTCTAAACGCCCCGTCTTTGTTCAAACACAAAACCCGGGTCTCCGGATTATTTTGTTTTGTCTGCCAACGGATTTCAAACGCCCTGTTTTAAATAAGTAAAAAGTTTAAATATTTTTAGGGGGCAGCCGAACCGGGCCGATCCGACCCAGTCGGCCACCCCCAGTACAAAACCAGCCTATCTAAACTTTTCCTACCCCAGCCTAGCTACCCAGCCTCCCTCCACCTCACCCTGGCCAATCCCCTCCCTCCACCTCACCCCTCCACATCACTCCCTCCAATCCCAGCCCGCCACCTCATCCTACCCCACCTCTCTCACCCCCACTCCCCTCCACATCACCCGCTGGCCCCACCCACACCACAGCACTCACACACACACAGCAACACACCCAGGCGCACCCCACACAAGTCCACCACGGGCCCGCTTTCCCATCTACCACGCCTGGCCCACCTGCCCCAATCCCCACCTCCCCACTCGCCCGACCCCACCCGCTCACGATCCCCTCGATCCCCACCTCCCTGCCTTGTCCCCGACCTCCAGCTCGGCCGTCACCCGCCGCCTCCATCCGGCCGCCCCCTGGGCACGCGCCCCGACCCCCACCCTCGTCGCCTCTCTCCCTTAGCTCCTCTGCCCCGCGGCCGGCACCCTGGACCCTGCTTCCCCTCCGCCAGCGCTCCTGTAAGCTCGGGTCCCCCGCCACCTTCCTCCCTGCGGCCGCTACCGACCTCTCCGCCTCCGTGGGCCGCGTCGCCAGGCCGCCCCAGCCCCGAGCACCCCGTGCACCACCCCGTCCCCACTCGCTGCCCTATCGCCATGGAGCCGCCGCCAGCGCCCGCCTCCATCATTAGCCACGGCGAGCACCCGTCGCCTTCCCCTATCCCGTGCGAGCTGCCTCTCTCGGCCGACCTCCTCCACCGCGGCCTGCCTCCTCTGCCTTCCGTCGCTGCCGTGCGTCCTCTGGCCACGTCGGCTGTCCCACCACATCGCCACGTTGCCGTCCCTGCCGGCAGGCTCTGCGGTTCTGGCCCACCTCACGGTCCCTTGCCGGCCGCTGCAGCACCTCCGGCCGCGCGCGCCCTCCCCCGGCCTGCAAGAGTCGTCCCTTTCGCTCGCGCCTCCCCGTGGCCGCCACCGTCCTGACGAGCCTGCCCTGCCGCCAGTGCTCCTCTCTGTCCCTGGCTCCGTCCCTGGCGCCGCCTTGCCCGGGCCTCCTCCGTCGGGCCCTCTTCCTGCTGTCCCTGCATCCCCGGCTGCGTCCGGCCGCCGCTCGTGCTCGTCGTCTTCCCGCTGCAACCCGACCACAAGCTGCTCGAGCTAATGCCCGAACGCGACATGATCCTCCTCCAGCGTGTTGTCCTTGTTGTGGGTGGCGTTTGTTTAGGTTAGCAGTGTTGGTATTGCTGACTAGAACCCTCTCGGCGAACAAGAGATCCAAGTCGGATAAGCACCCGAGAAGCCGCCCGAACATCTGGTCCTAATTCCAAGTTCGTCATCGACCACCGAAGCCACGGACCCTCGGGATGACAAGTTCTCCACCCAAGGGCGACAAGACTTTCTGCACGGATTTCAAGTACTCCGACCTGGAACACCAAGGTCTACCTCATGGATCCGAAGACCGATCTTCAAACCCTCCGAAGCCGCCAAGATCGCCATAGAACGCCAAGTTCTTCACCCCGAAGGCCAAGACCGACTCGATGGCACGGACCCGACAAGATCTTCGCAACGACAAGATCAACACCGACCAGGACAAATCCGATGCGCCCCGACGCCGAACCAAGTCCTTCTTCACCGGAACGCCAAGCTCTCTTTCCGTTGTCCGAGAACATCCCGTCGAACCGTTTCCCCCGCCGAACCCTGAGACCGGACCCGGAACCCTCGGAACCCCAAGATCTGCCGAACCCAGATGTGTGACCCCTTTATCGAGCCCTATTTTTATAAATGTAATATCAAACTTGTTGCATTAAATCATTCATGACGCATACATATTTGTGTGGTTTGGGGGCCTTATGCCGATTCACTTCATAATTAAATATGGGATCCATATGCGGGCAAATCTAGTCGTATATTGGTCCCATTTAAATTTGTGTAGCGAACCGGTGCTATCTTTTGCCATGTTAAGACAACATTTAAAATGCAGGGTAGCTAAAAACCATGAACCACCTAAATATTTGTCGGGACCCCGGTTCCGCTTAATATGGCCTAATTGCATCGCAGCTTTGCCATGCCATGCATCATACATGCATCATGCCCGATCTTTTGCCGTAGTATTAAATAGTGTATCCGGTGTTTATTCTAGTGTTTTGGTTCTTCGCGGATAAGGCCGTTGAGTTGATGCGAGTGTCGACCCGATCTTCGGATGAACCTTCGACAATGTTTTCAGGCGAGCATCTCCCCCTTTCTACCTATCTTACTTTTATAGTATTTATTTCCCTCATGTTGATCTATTGCTATCTGTGTTACGTTGCTCTAGTTTTCGTACCCGTGATATCCCTTGCAGCCTTATATTACCTTGGACACATCCTATTACCTGTTGTTTGGTAGATAGTTGGACCTGCGCGTCGTAGTCGCTTGCTCAAGTGTTGTTGCGTGTCGTCAAGTACCACAGTTGTAGGAGTATTGCCGTGTGATTATTGTTGGAGATGATCAAGACTTTAATTACTGTTTAACAACTAAAATTGAAGTAGGTAAATGCAGAGGCACAGGTGGGCAATAGATATTATTTGGTTGTTAACCGTCCACTTGTGTCCCGTAGGACCCCGAGTACTTGATACATGTTCCTTGAATATTCGCGCTATCCACATCCGGGAGGATTATGGGACCCCCCTGAGCCAGAGCTTGATTCATTCTTATTTCTTGGGGCCACAAACTAGTTTGAGATTTTATTTACTATCCTGTACTTATGCCATGCTTTACTGCTTATTTAAATTGTGCGAGGTACTGCACACTGTACTATTTAGGGAAGCGGAGTGTTTTCGCGGTATCGACAAGCCCAGTCACATTTTCGGGTTCCCAGTCGTTTACAGCCATTGACGAAAACCTTGAGTCCGTCTCGAAGTCAGCTAACTTCGTTGCGGGTAGCTTAATGGGGTGGCCCCCTGAAATATTTCTGAATCTGGTGATTGCTTTGTCGTGAAGGCCTCGTTGGGTTTTGATTTGGTTTTTCCGAGGTTGATCGAGTGTGTGTTGCTATTTGTGCACCCCTGCAGGGTAAAACTTTCTGAAAGCCGTGTCCGCGGTTATGGACGACTTGGAGCACAGTATCTCGATCATAGACAACTATAACTAAAGTAGTGCTATAAATTTGACTTTATAATGACTAGTAATCAGCTTCACTATAATGGAATGGCTAAATAAAATTGCCAACAATTGCTTATTTGGGTTGTCGCATGCTACCATTGTACCTGACTAGTAAATATTGCAACTATAACGGAATGGCTAAATAAAAGTACCAACAACTGCTGGGTTTGGGATATCTCATGCTAATTGTATTTGACTAGTAAGTGTCGCAACTACAACGGAATGGTTAACTAAAATTGCCCACTACTTATTATATCAGGATGATTATCTATACTTGACTAGTAATTGCTGCAACGATAACTGAATAAATAAAACTGCCAACTGTGTGAGTTCCTCGGTTGACTTCCTCGTCTGGTCTCGAGGGGGAAATATCGGGATGGGTTTGTTGGGTGGTAGAATCAGATTGGGTCCGAATAGGTCTTTCTTATCCCTCTCTGATAGCCGACAGTTATATCGAGTCTCTATAGGTTGTTCTAGTGCATGCTGCGCTGCCGCTTCAGTCCACCATACCTATGTAGGCGAGGACCGCCGAATTCTAGCCTCGCCGTGTACTGGCCTCAGTACTGACCGCTCTCTCTTTTTCCTTTGCCCTTCGTCGGCACCCCTTTTCTTTAAGCAGGTTTTGAGATCGATGTCGTTAGCAGGGTTACCCTTCCGGCTTGGCCTGGGCAGGGTTATGGACGCCATTGGTTATTCTTCAGGGCTCTTAGCCCCATTTGCGTCTTGTCCGTAGTCGGACGCTCTGTCATTTTAAAGGTGATTTGGATCTTTGTATATTATATCTGTATCCTTGACTCATTGAGTCGCTGTTGTATATATATATGTTCTGTGGGTCCCATCGAGGACTGTTGTGTAATGTTATTACTTCGTTTTCCACCCGCACGAAAGTGCCTGGTGGGCACCTTTGAATTGTTTCTATGCGGGTTTGGCGGGAATCGCTGAAACTTGCATAGGGTCGATTCTGAGGGTGTTACAGAGATTCACCTTAAGGGGTTAGATTTGTAACATCCCTAAAATCATGTTTCAAACTCATTCATATCATCCATGCATCCATGATCATTCAGGGTTTCATTTCAAAATCATTTCAAAAACAAGAGCATATATTGCTCATTATTTTATGTATGAACACTCTAGCCTTTGGGCTACTCGCTATTGAGTGAAGTGAAAATATTCATTCAGTAGTGTTTTGTATTCAAACATAAGTGATTTCAAAAGCATAATGGCTTGGTTTTATTTTGATTTTTCAAATGACCCAAGTAGGTTTGAGTGAACAGTTGTGTTTGACACTTTTCAAATGACCCAAGTAGGTTTGAGTGAACAGTTTCCAAACAAAGTATGAATTAAACCCAAAGATATGCCAATTATTATATCCCATAATGGCTTGGTTTTATTTTGATTTTTCAAATGACCCAAGTAGGTTTGAGTGAACAGTTGTGTTTGACACTTATTTGAGCACAAGATTTATAGTACAAAAGACCAGAGAAGTTTTGAATTCAAACAGATTTGAATTGGAATTTTGAAATCAGTTTAGAAAAGCAAACAGAAAAAGAAAAAGTTTAAAAGAGAAAAAAATAAGCAATCAGACGAATCTGGCCCAACCAGCCCAACTAGCCCAGCAACCCCACCCCCGCGAACCGTTTTTCTTTACTCGCGGACGAACCCACCGAGTGACTGACGCCAGGACCCCACCCCCTCTCTGTTTCTCTCACTGACAGCCACGGCCCACACGGCGTCATCGTCTCCACCCCGGCGACGTGTTCTTCCCCAATTCATGCCGTGCGTTTCCTGGTTTGATTCGCGTCGTCAATTCCCGTTAAATGCTAGAGTAATTCACGCCCCCATCTTGCCTACTTAAACCCCCTCTGCCCCCTCTCCATTTTCCCCAGACTTCGAGCACAGAGCTCCCCAGGCTGCCCGTAATCACCCTTGCACCGCCGCAGACAGATCTCACTCCGGCGACCAATCCCGGTGAGCCCCGTGCGCCCCTTCCCCTCTAGTCCGTGCAGATAGATTCACAACTTCCTTGCGCACCTTCTGACACCATTGGTTCATCCTATATCGCCCCAGGTCGTCGACTCCATCAAGCGCAGCAAGCTCCCGACGACGTCTCCAACTCCGGCGACTAAATTCGGTGATCCCCTTGTTCCCCTTCGCCTCTGATTCACACGAACGTGTTCATCGTAGCCTTGCGCATCTCCTGATGCCTTTTATTCATGCTAGGGTGACCAGGAGCGTCGCCAACGTCGCCGTCCACCCGAGCCCGACGCTGTCAGCAACTCCGACGAGCCCGTGCAGCCGTGTCCGTGCGCCCCTTGCCAAGCCGTCGCTACGTTGAGCATCATTGCATCGCTACGAGCCCAGTAAGCACCTCCGACGACCCTAGAACCCCCTGTAGCCGCCGCGCCGCCGTAGACAGAGCCGCCGCCGCCAGATGCCACCGCTGGCGCCGCCCATCCATGGTCGCTTGATCGCGGACCGTTAGATCTAGATCCATTGGCTGCGTTAGATTCACTTAACGAAGGGGTACGCGCTAGATCTGGCCGTGCATCTTCACTTAAATCGTGTGGCTCTCGTTGATCGATCCGCCCGAACCGGTACCAGCCAATAGAAACACGCCGCGTGGCACAGAGTTCGTTTTAAAATTTTGAATTAGATCTATTAGCTGTTTGATTTTGTTTTAATCATAACTTTTGATCCCCACGTTCAAATTTGACAAATTTTATATCAATGGAATCAGGAGAGCAAGCCCTTTCCAAATATGAAATGTGTTTAACGTTTTGTTTCTATTAAAATGATTTTATTTACAGAAACATTTGTAGGCCTATTTTGTGTATATAAATTATTTGAGAAATGTTTTAGTGTTTAAATAAATGTTGTTTGGCAAGTTTTGAACTTGTTTATGAACCAGTACTGTACACTTGTCTTGTTGAGTTTAGAAAATCATCACATATCATATTGCATGCATCCATATATTTTTGCTTGTATTTATTTGGTATGTGATTTGTTGCTATGCTTTTATGTGTAGATTTTGGTGCCAATAGTGATTGTGATTGTGAGGAGTGTAGCTACTCTCCAAACTACCAAGGCAAGTGGTGCTCCATGATATTTTTATCCCTATGTTTTCTACTAAGCATTAGAAATATTTTGCTAGTCTTGCATGTTATATTTTGGTTATATGCCATGTTGGGAAATCCTAGTAGTTGTAGAATTTCTAGGAAATTTCTAAGTTAAGATGCTTATCTATGCCATGCTTAGCCTAGATAGTAGCAACAAGGGTGGTGAAATATACATGCTATGATAAAAATATTTCTAAGTCTTTGGACTTGTGTTTTTCCTAATAAAACAACTAAGTGAATGAAATGCCTGGGTGGAATGGAAGGAATGGTTTATGTTGAGTGGTTACACAAGGCCCATTTCTATGTTTTACCTTGTGTATCTCACTTGTGGAAAGCCACCCAGGAACAAAGGGATTTGAGAGGCCAAATGTTAAGAATCTTCTAGTGCAGCCACTTGGCAATATGGGCTCTGCCTGGATCACATAGGTTGCAAGAACTTAGCCATTTGGACAGTTGGTGGTAGTGGGATGATAGGTTGGAACGCGTCCATTTGGTCTAAGGGAAGGCTTCTGAAAGGTCCTATCTTGGTGAAAATCAAGTCTTGTGGGGAAAGTGCACAACCTCTTGAGATGGAAGAATCTAAGTACTTAGCCATGTCCCTGGAAAAGGACAACTTGAGCATCAAGACATGGAAGCTATCAAGAATCTCCTCATCCCAATTTCTAAGTAAAACTTGTGGTTGAACAAGGGTGAAGGACCTCAATGTCTATTGTTGGTTCCTTGGGAAAAATTTTGACAAAGAAAAACTTAGTGTTTTCAACTAATAGGCAAAACTTATTTTGAGCAAAGCAAGCCTAAACTACACTTAGCCAAATTGCATATAGTATGTAGTCCACCAATAATATACTAAGGTATCACTTGCCAATACTATTCCAATGTATTGACCCACTGTGGCTGTAACTTGTGATGTTGCAGGTTACTCTGATGAGGATTAGGAGTCATGAGTCTACACTCAACATGTTTGCCTGTGGCACATGAAGATGAAGACTTTTATCTATTTACTTATTTAAACTCTTGTACTAGGCCTGTGGCCATGGAGTTGTAAAGACTATGTTGTCTCTGGAATGACTGTAATAATGACCTTTGTTTCTGTGTACTTCATCTTAAACTGTGGATGCTAGCATTGATCCAGGGACTAGCATTGCAATCACAGGGATCCTTTTCCTTTATAAAGGAGGGATCTTACACAAGTATCAAATATCTCCAAAGTACCGAAAACACATTAAGTACAAAATGGTCCCCAAACAAATTGGGTCCAAAGAGTTAGAGAAATTACAATACATAGGAGAGACTCCACATAAATATGTGCATATTGATATGAAACTAAATTTCATGCACAACTTAGCCAATGGGATTTGGTGGAGTTTCCCCTATATATTGGACCAAAGAAAGCAAGCATGCCATAATATAAACATGTAGTAAATATGCATGCACAAGGCTTTCAAGAACCAAAAAGGAGATACAATTTGAACAAAAACACGAAGTAGACCGAGATGGCACACACAAGAGTGTGACATGACAAAAGGTGTCCAAATTGTATCAAAGAACCAATTCAACACATGAAAGATCACAAGTTCAACAAATGAACTAAACAAAGTCTAAAGAGCAAAATATAGACACAAATGCTCAAGAATTTATCTCATTCTAAAAAGGTCAAAACGCGAAACAAGAAATGGGACAAAACCAACTCCCAAACAGAGCAAGGTTCCAACAAATGAAGCAAAATCTCTACACTTTTCATGATGACAAACAACACCAAAACAAAAAAATTGAACTTCCAAGCACATAAAACATGATATGGCACAAAACAAGAAGCATAAATAGGAGTGTTCTAAATAATATAGGAGAGCTCCCCATGAATAGTGCATTATGTAGGATTTTCCTTTTGAATGCAAAATGCACACAAATGGGATCATCATTGTTACCTATATTAAATAAAACACAAGAAAATGCCATTAAAATCAAATGATCCTAAATGAGCAAGGGATACATGGGAGCAAAACAAAACATTTTCTTGGCCAAAGATAGGACAAAATAAACAAAGGCCAAAGTGAATATGATCAAAAACTCTACCATATATAGAGTACCAATTGTTCAAGGACAAGAAGTATTAGGGATACTTTTCCCAAGGTAGCTTGCATGGATATCCAAGATCATATTCACAACAAGAAGCATATTACAAAATATAAGAATTAAACTTGATGCTTCGAAAGAGATTCTTGATAGCTCCAAATAGTCACACAATCACTAGATATTAGAGTAACTTGAAGCAAATGGTTTCCATGAGGATATAGATATACCAAAAGTTATAGAAGACATACCAAGAGTCACTCTCACAAACAAGATCCAAAATATGAGCAATAAAGGCATTCAATCAAAATTGAACTTGTTTGAGAAAATGTGTCACATAGGAGGTAGATAATTATCAATATCAATTCTAAGTGACACTGCCTCAAATTTTCACATTCTCTGGGCTTGTAATATGCACTAAGCATATGACACCCCCATAATGTGATACAACCATAAATATCAACACGAGGTAAAAGGATCCAAATAGAGATAATTAATGGACATTATAGAACTTGAATTTATAATGAGAAACATATAACGTAGAAACTAGATAATACTAGGTGGTATTCCTCATGTACACACATTTTTAGGATTGTGGAATGCCCAAGCATAACACTCGCCTAAAATTGGATAGTCCATCAATCTCTCACAAGATCCAAATAATATAGGGATTTGTATTTTCATGCCCTTGGTTCCTTAGTTGTACTCACTTTTCCCCAGCCGCTTAACTTTTCCTCACTTTTGCCCATCTCCTATTATGAAACTCTCGCACAGTCTGAAACTCGCTGTCCGTTAGCCTTGTCGTTACATGTTGACAAGTGGGGTTGCATTCAGTCGGGTCCCGTAGTGGACCCTCGCCATTATGGTTTGACAAGTGGGGTTGCGGTCTGTCAGGTCCCGTAGTGGACCCTTGTCGTTACATGCTGACAAGTGGGGCCGCGTTAAGTTGGTTCCCATAGTGTACACCTCTCTCCACTTATCCAGATCAGCATGAGACCTACATCTTATCCACATGAGCGTTGGACCCACAGCTTATCCATGTGAGCCAGGCCCGCGCCCGTTCCGTTGCCTCCCCTTTCTTCTTCGCTGGCGACGACGACCCTTTATCGTGCTTCACTTCAGCCTCCCATTCATCCTGGCCGCAGTATGGTGTCGTTCCGTTGACCTATATGAATTATGACAATGGCAACCGTGCGTAGAGAAGGTTAGATCTTGCACCAAAATATTCTAATTAGACATGGGCGCTTGTTGTGGAGAATGCAGTCGGTGATCCATTTCGATGATTTAATTGGTTTATCGAGTTAATCTCTCGGCTGCAATCAAGTGAAAGTGTGTTTATAATTAAAAATAGGGAGATGGATGTATAATAAATAAGAAAATGACACAACTCTTGAACACTTTCAAATTAAAAAAATTATACAACTCTTAATGTACAAGAGTGTTTATAATTGACCCAACTCTTGAACACTTTCAAATTAAAAAAATTATATAACTCTTTGAAGGGAATATGCCCTGAGAGGCAATAATAAAGTTGTTATTATGTATATTCCAAGTTTATGATAAATGTTTATTTTGCATGCTATAATTGTATTAATACAGAAACGTTAATACATGTGTGTTTAATATACAAATATAAAGTTCCTAGTTATGCCTCTCTTATAAACTAGCTCGTTGATTAACAAGATGGTCAAAGGTTTCCTGATCATGGACATTGGATGTTGTTAATAAAGAGGTCACAACATTATTGGAATGGTGTGACGAACATTCATCCAAAGTAAAGCATTATGATCAAGTTCATTGTGTTTATATTTCTATAACATCATATGAAGTAATCTTAGTCCTTAGGCCATGAGATCATGTCAATCACTAACACCGGAAGAGTATCTTGATAACATTGAATGTCACACCATAACAAGGTTACTATAAAGATGTTATGTTGAGCCTCATGGATCAAGAGTGGAATTTGTCCATCCCGATGACGGATAGATTTACTCTGGGCCCTCTCGGTGATATCACATTAGTTAGCTTGCAAGCAAGTGATTTGATCACTAGAATGTTATATCACGGGAATGAGCAAAGAGTACATGTCGGTAACGAGATCAAACTAAGTATGAAGATACCGATGATCGAATCTCAAACATGTAATATATCGCGAGACAAAGGGATTGATTTACATGCGTATAAGGTTCACACAATCACAGAAGTCATCGTTGAATGTGTGGGAGTCAGTACGGATCTCCTGGTCTCGCTGCTGATTATTGATCGGAGAGGGGTATCGATCATGTCTACATTATTCGTGAACCGTAGGGTGACACACTTAAGGGATACCGACACCATTCGGAGCAAATAATATGCCAGAGAAAGAAAAGGAAAGCTTAGGAATTTATTTCACTAGACACCGGAAGTGTTTCGGTTGAAATTGCTGAAACTGGTTCTACATGTGAAATTGAAATGTTGTAAGGGGTTTTATGTGAATGTTTGTTAATTAAAGTAATTAACAAAATTCTGAATAAATAAATAAAAGAGTTTTATTTAAATGAGAGCTTGCATTAAATTTGGTGGAAATTTAATGCATGTGAGTGTATTTTTGAGTGGAGGCGTGTTTATGTGAGTGGAGGCTTTTCATTTTGAGTGGGAGCTCCACCCACATGAATGTGGAAGAGGTGGGGGCAGCCACCATGGCTGGGCACCATTCCCCTTGGGTGCCCCCCTCTCCCTATAAAAGGCCTCCCTCTCCTCCTCTCATCTCACACCTCCTGGTGAAGGAACTCTCTCCCAACTTTAGAATTTCTCCATGGTCTCGGATCAGCGAGATACATGTTCTCGATGGTTTTTTCTGGAAGGATTTGTTGCTTCCTCTGCTTCGCTGGAGAGAGGGCGCGGAGGTTGTCGGGATACCCGAACGTGTGTGTGATCATGGATGCACCACTGCTTTGCGGTGCTCGACTTGATGGTGCTGGACCTGCTGGACCGGATGGACTTCTTCTCGATCTTGAGATCGGCAAGCGTTCGACTACATCATCCAAGAGTACAAACTCGTTAACGCTATTCGGTATTCGAGGGTATGTATTCTATGGATATATATCCACATGTTGCTTGTATCTAGGAGATAGATATTGGTACTTAGTTGTTCCCTTCATAGGAAATTTTTTGTTTTCTATGTTGTGAACCCTAAAGTAGTATCAGAGCCAGGTTTATGCGTAGATGCTTTGCACGGGTAGCACACATATGAGTATGTGGGAGATGATGATCATATTATTGCTTCTTCCTTGTACTTTGGATATTGGTGGCATAGTGGGATGAAGCGGCCCAGATAAACTTTACATGACCTCGCACATGAGACATGTTCCACGCTTGACATGCAACTAGTTTTGCATAAGTGGCTTGCGGGTGTCTGTCTCTCCTACTATAGTCAATATCTGATTTACAACGAGTTTTCAATAATTTGATTATCATCATTGTGGTTCCATGTTCGTAGGTAAGAACGGTTCTATCTCCGAAAGCCCTTAGCCACGTAAAACATGCAAAAGATAAATTAGAGGCATCTAGTTTTTGGTTTTGCCGGGCAAGTACCATGATATGGTAGTCTTATAATTTGTAGTATGGAATGATACTATTGAAAATTATAATATGACAAAGTTTAAGTTCCATAGACCTTGGCCTTACACATATAGGAATGATAAGGATCATTCCACGATGCACAAGATAGAGATCAAGTGCAAGAACCATATCATATCACTGTAGCATATGATGTTTGTTTGCATCTTATATTGCTTGTTTGGCGTTTTATTAGCATTATAAGGTGATCCCTCATTTAGATATCAAGATAAAAATGTGTTCTTCAGCTTCGCAGCTTCAAGACATCACGTGATGATTGGGTGTACTTAAATCCACGAGCATATCTCGGGTGTAAGACAGTTTTACACACGCGAATACTAAGGTTCTTACTTGGCGAGCCTAGCATGTACATACATGGCCTCGGAACACGGACCGAAAGGTTAAGCATGAGTTATATGTTTGATATGATGAACATATAGATGCTCGCCTTTGAAGCTACACTGACTCACGTGATGATCGGACTTGGTGTAGTGGACTTGGTTCATGTAATCACCAAAAAGACACGAGGGATGTCATTTTTGAGTGGGAGTTTATTTCTAATTTAGATTAGTAGAACCCAATTCATCATAAATTAAATCAAAGTGAATCTGCATAATTTGTTGTAGTCATTGGCATTCGTTCACCACCTTATGATTATTTGTAATTGATATAATAGAACTATAGAATTCTGGATATTTACTTTACGAACTGGTATCGTATTGTGTTGAGTGTCAATCTAAAGTTTAAAGTCCTATTGCAAACTTTCAGCAAACTCTGTTTACTTCGTGAAATTTAATAATTAGTATTAAATCGAGAGTAACAATTCCAGTGTTAGTATCTTAAGTATCATGATTGCCTTCATGATTCTTGATTGTTTTTAAATATCAAGGTTATCTAGGAGCTGAAAGAATTGTTTCAGAAACCATCATGTGTGGCAGATATAATGATATCTGAAATAATGTTTTGATTGTAATATGATAGAGTCTAATATATGTTCTCATATTGGATGAGAATTTGCAAAGGTTGGAGATGCTAGACATCCCAATCATCCAAAAGGGTTAGTAACGTTATACTCACGATTCGCCTTTATAAGCTACATTAGCTTGATCATGAAAGTTGTCATGATAAGGATGAATAGAAGATGTATATAAAGAGTTTACCACACTAAAAGATTACTAAACAATGGATCTTGAAAGAACGCTAATCATTTGATGATGGTGATCTACTTCAAAGTGCAAGTCCAAAGGTATTAGTATTTAAATATATACGCTTTGGACTATGTGTCATGTATATGGCGCCAATATTGATGTTGATAGATTCTTTTAAAAGGAAAGAAAATGCGGAAAGAGAATCTATAAAATATATTTGGCAGAAAAAAAGATTGGAAATATCCAGTTTAGGTATATAGATGATATGCATGTTATGGTTGTATTCTTTGCTTGTTAAACAATGTGGTTATTGGGTATTGAATACTGAATTTGTTGGTATGAAATTTCATACAGAACAACGCAATTCATGAACCACAATGGCCTAAGTAACTAGCAAGAGAATATGTGATGATGTTCATCGAAAACAAACAAACCGTTGTTTGTATTTCTCGTTGACATCAAAGCTTGTCTTCAAGATTTGTTTTAATAATAGTTATTTAAATTAGGTATTATGAGAACAAAGATTGTTCAAATAATTACCGTATTCCATATAAGATGGATGATTTACAAATCTAGTTGGAAAGATCACATCCATAAAACCTAATGCAAAAATGTCGCAAGACAAATGATTGAAAGATCACTTACGAAGTCACATTGCCGTTTAAATTATATTGGAAAGAAAACATGAAGAAACTCCATTTTCATGGATTTTTGGAGTCTTTGATTTGATCAAATGACGCTTGTGAGACTTTCCTTGGGATAATTAAAACTTCGTTCAAAGGCCAAAGAAGAACGATCAACTAAATTATTAGAATTTATACAAATCGATGTATGTAGTCCATTATGTGTAGTCGTAAGCGATGGATTTCAACTTCATATGCTTTCTCTAGAAATTTGAGTGAATATTCACTTAATGAGAAAGAAGTATGAAATATTTGAAAATGTTCAAAGACTTTCAAGATGAAGTGGAAAATCATTGTAACAACAAAATAAATAATTTATGATTTTATCATAAAGGGATTTATTTGAGTTGCAAGTTTATCAAAACACCTAGATTTGCATCTCCTGAAACACCATAGGAATATGGAGTGTTTGAGATTTGTAATGAAACCTTGTTTGATATAATTGGATCAAAGGTGTTATTTATAAAACTACCATTATGTTTTAAAAGATTAAAGATTTAGAGACTACTGCTTTTACACTGAAAAGAGCTCCATCTTGATCCGTTGAAATGACACCATGTAAGTTATGGTTTGGGATAAAACCTAAGTTGTCCTTTATTAGATTTTGGTATGCTAAGCATAAGTAAGATGTTTACAACCAAAGTTGGATGAGCATGTCTTTGTAGGTTATTTCGAATAACCATTGGTTATTCCTCCATAACACCGAAGACAAAAGAGTTTGTTGCTTAGAACATCAAGTTTCTTGAAAAAGGATTTTTTCGCAAAAGTTAAGTGGAAGGACAATAGAACTTTAATAAGGTTAATGAACCTTATCTATATGTGCTGAGTTGCATAACGCCGGAAAACGTTCTGGAGGCAGCCACAATGCTCATGGCTCACGTGCCTCAAAGGATGTGGTCACGGAGGTCTAAGTTCCTATTGAACCAAGCAATGTTAAGGATATCGCTTATTGGTAATTTATCGGTCGGCTGAAAATTGGCGATTTTTTAGCGTATCAGCCGATTTATCAGGTGATAAATCGGAAAATCGGACGATAAAAATCGGCATATCCTACACCCTCGAGTAGTGATAAATCGGACGATTAATCGGCATATCGGACGATTTTTTGAACAGTGTCAACCAAGTAGGTCAGATAAACAATCAAATGCTGAGATTTGAGAGTATATCATTATTGTTTGACAATGATGAACCGACCACATGCAAAGAAGGGATGATGGGTCCTGACTCCATCAAATGTCTTGAAGCCATAAAATTCGTGATAGTTCCATACACGAGAAATCAAGTTTTTTGAACTTGGAAGACCCTCCCGAAAGGTGTAAAAAGCCATCGGTCGTATTTGGATCTATAAATAAAAAGACATGGATGTTTCACATCTATGAAATAGTCGGTCGATAAATTTTTTACGACAATGTTCAAGGAGTTGACTATGACAAGATTTGATCTTTCATAGCGATATTTAGTCTGGACGGATTAATGTAGCAACTACTACATATAATTTTGGTATATGGTAGATGAATAAACATAACAAAGTTCTTCTAATAGAATGGTTACCTAGGACGTGTGCATGACATAATGCAAAGCGTTTTGTTAATTCAAAGTATGCTAAAAGGGCATGCAAACTTCAATGGTTGAAGTAAGCATCGCGAAGTTGGAATCTTCACGATGATGAAACTGTTAAAGAAGTTTAATTTCATCAGGAGACGATGAAGATGCTTGCATTTGCAAGAAATTAAGAGGGAGCTCTAAGACATATTTCTAATACATTATTTGGAGAATATCTTTTTGATTGGAAATGATGTATCTTTTATTGACAAAGGTTAAGAATTTCATTTCGATGAAAGACTTAGGCAAAACCCGAATATTTAGCATGAATGTCTACATGGATAGACTGTGACACTAATATGGTTGTGCCAAACATACATATATGAGATATTGAAGGAGTTCAATACAGAAACGATGAGAAAAGGTTCTTTTTGCATGGAAAACAATTGAATTAAGATTCAAGTGTATCGACATTTGATAAGTGAAACAAGATTCAAGTGCTTTGACACTTGATGAGTGAAATAACAAGAATGTTTTGATCAATCATACCTTGATATGTACAAATCGAGATATGTCCTATGCTCTAAGTGTTGAGCATATACCAGAATGAATCATAAAATGATCATTGGACGATAGTAAGGATATTCTTATAATCTTTTGGAATAATTGAGAACATATTCTATTTGTATAAGAGACAAATAGTTCATTGAAAAATGATACTAGTTCTGTCACAAGATACACATTAAGTTTATCTCAATTTAAACAATGGGTGGCACAATGAAATGGAAAGAAGTTTCCATGACAGATTTGGATGAATTCCAAAGTTAAGACATTGTGAAGAATACTACAACAAAAGGCTAAGTATATGACTGCTATAGTAGCAGCAAAGGAGGGCATTTGTGTCAAGTAGTTCGTTATCAAACTAAGGTGTGGTTCACAACGGGCTAACACTAAGGATATATTGTACGACAATAGTATCGACATGATTTAACCCCAAGGAACTAAAGGTATCACAAAAAGACCAAATTTATACAATTCCATCTCATTAGAGAATGAGTGATGCGTGAAGACGCAAAGACATGCAAATACACACGGACCTGAAAGTGCTAGATCCGTAGATTATGTTAACCACTTGCAATCGCGTATATGGAACACCAGAAAGCCATAGGTGTTCAATATGCGAAGTTTTCAACCTAGATTATTGTCTCTAGTGCAAGAGGGAGACTGAAGGGAATATGCCCTCAGAGGCAATAATAAAGTTGTTATTATGTATATTCCAAGTTTATGATAAATTTTTATTCTGCATGCTATAATTGTATTAATATGGAAACGTTAATACATGTGTGTTTAATGAACAAATAGAAAGTTCCTAGTTATGCCTCTCTTATAAACTAGCTCGTTGATTAACAAGATGATCAAAGGTTTCTTGATCATGGACATTGGATGTTGTTAATAGCGAGGCCACAACATTATTGGAATGGTGTGATGAACATTCATCCTAAGTATAGCATTACTATCAAGGTCATTATGTTTATATTGCTATAACAACATACGAAGTAATCTTAGTCCTTAGATGTCACATCCCAAGATTTTCCAAATCTTGTAATGTGAAAATAAATTAATAAAATAAAACTTTGTTTAATTTTCAGAACCAGAAGAAAATTTTTGAATTCAATTGGAACTTCAAACCCATTTGAATTAAATAAAACCTAAAGGGATTTAAAAACATAAAACAATTAACAAAGGAAAATAAAAACATTTGAAAATACTATTTTGAAACAATTAAAGGAAAAGATTTGTTTTCAAATGAAATAGAAGTTTATAAATAAAGATTATCTTATAAAACCAACCCAGTCCAAGCTTTGGGAATTAAAAACATTTTATTAGCAAGGGTATTTAAATAAATTAATAAGGATTTATTATGCAAACTTTATTTAAATAAAAGATTTTACCAATTTAATTGAAACATCAAAACTTATTAATTATTTAAAATAAGATTTCCAAATATTTGAAATTCACAAATAAAACCTACTAAAGTGTTTTGGTTTTATTATAGGTTTTAAAATAAATCTCTTAAATAAAACAAATTCTATTTGATTTAATAACTAAGGTCCATTTTATTTAATTATTAAATAGATCCTAAAATAAAGATGTTATTTTGTTTTAAACAAGTTTCCAAATATTCTTTATATCCAAATAAAACCTATTGATTTGATTATGAAAGTGTTTGGAATTCAAATGAAGATTTTATTAAATAAATCAAACCATATTAAATAAATAAAGGACCTTTTTATTTAATTAATAAAGGGATATTAAAATATTATTTTATTTGATAATTGGTTTATGTTGATAAACAGAACCAAAAACTCATTACAAATGTTTGAATTGTTTGAATTATTTGAATGCTTGAATAGTTGGATGAAATTCAAATCAGGAAATAAAATAGATATGGAAAAAGATTGCAGGAAGAAAAAAAATAGGAAAAGGGCCAACCCAACCCAACAGCCAAAACAGGCCCAGAACCAGCCCAGCTTTCTTTCCCGAAAGAAAACGATTTGCACGCGATATCAAACCCACAGAGAGAATGACTGGTGGACCCTTCCCTCCTTTCTTTTCCCACTGACCAGCGGACCCCACTTTCCCAGCCGTCTCCTTCCTCGCGACGACCACGCCGGCCGTTTCTGCCGTTGATGTCGCGGCTTCAATTCGCAGTAATGCCACGCCTTAACCGCGCTGTGACCACGGCCTATTAATCGCCAGCGTTTCCTCCTCCTTTCCCCTCACTCACCACTCCCTCTCTGCCCCGAGGCTGCTGCAATTTGAGCTCGCACCGCCGCAGCTCCGACCACCGTCCTCCCTCGATTCCGGCCGAGCCACACCCCCTCCTGCCTCCACAAGCACACAAGCACACTCACCACTTCCTGGCGCATCTCCCAGTACCCTCTGTTCGACCGCGGGCGCCCCAGAACGTCGCCTACGTCAAGCTTCCGACGCCGTCGCGTCTGTCTTCAATTCCGGCAAGAACTCAGGTAGATTCCGACCGCCCCGTACCTTCTCGTTCGTGCACGTGACCTCTCCGTGACCTCCCGCACTTAACCATGCCCCTGTTTTGTCCTAGGACGATCTACAACGTCGTCTTCGACCACGACTGAGACCACCCGACGCCGTCCTCCACTCCGGCGAGAAATCCTGCCAAGACCAGAGTGCTCCTCGCCCGACCAACACCTCCTCGAGCATCACCGTGACCTCCTGAACCCGGTGAGCTTCTTCTCCTCCTCTCTCGCTTCCTCGAACCACCGTAGCACCACCGCCTGGCCGTGCGCCGCCGCTAGCCGCCGTCAGCGCCGCCCACATATGGTCAAACTCGCCAGTACCGTCCGATCTAGATCTAGCGCCCACGATTAGTTCACTTATCATCGAAGGGGTACGTGTCCTGGACCGTGCGATCAATCAGATCCAACGCCCCACAGCCGCGATCCACGCGAAGCGGTACCCGCGAATAGAAACGTGCCGCGTGTCACCTATTCCTTTTTAAAAGAAATTTGAATCTGATTTAATTGCAAACTTCAAACCCTTATAACTTGAGATCTACACGTCCAAAAATTGCAAATTTTATGTCGTTGGATTCAGGAGAGCAAGACCTAAACAACCATGGCCTTAGTTTGGAAAATAGTATCTGTTTATTTGCTTGTTTTTGCAGATTCATATATGAGCTTATTTAGAGTAGGAAAAACGATTAAAATTGATTTTAGGGTTAGATCTTTTTGCATATTGATTGTTGTTACCTTACTGACCCTAGGAACCAACCCATAGTGTTAAAAATGATTTTTGGTAAAAAAATAGGTTGAATTATCTAACTTAGCCATTTTCTAGCCAAATAAACTCATTGATTTTATGATGGAAATGTTTTTGCAAGGAAAACCTTGGGAAAATGTTTTGAACAAAACTTACTGACCCAAAACACCAAGCTTTGCCAAAAGCAACTCACTTGGTGAAAAACATAAAGTTTTGTTTGATAAAAATAGTTTTCACCACATAAAAATGATGAATGGATTTTAAAATAGTCTTGAGATAAAACCCAAATTGCAAATGACTTTGCCTTTTTGGTAAATGACCAATTAGGAACCTTACAAAGTTATAAGCCTAGTAGATACCTCCCTTGTGAATAAAACCATCTTAAGCATGTTCCCATGCATGACTTAGAATCCATTGCTTGGTGTGTGTGAAATATTGTTTGAATATTGGTTGGAATGCTACTTGATACTATGCTTGATTGATTGTAGTGGAATTAGCAAAGTGGGAGACTAGCAAGATCAAGGAGTAAACCCTCATTCCCTACCAGAAAGGCAAGTTACACTATCATACAAAAGTCCTACTACTTTCATTATACTTAGTGTATTTTGTAAACATGCATGAAAATGTTTTTATACTTATGCTATGATAATCCTAACAGGATTCCCTAAACACTACTTAGTGAAAATATTGAAGTTGTACATGCTTAGCCATGCTATGTTTTGGAAAGAGACACATATTGAGATTTTACAAAGGTTGAGAAAAGGACTTGTGATTTATATAATAAAACAAGGACTCAATGAACCACCTAGGTGGTGGACACTTTAAGTTTTGGAGAAGGTGGCAACAAAAGGAAACCATGTCTATGGCAATCACTTTGTGTTGTGCTCCAAATGAAAACCACCTAGGAAACTTAGAGATGGAACATGTTTCTCCAATTGTGGCTTTCGTGTGCAACCACATGCTATTATGGCTCTGGCTTAGTCAACTACATTAGGAAGACCCATACATTGTCTTTAGTTACCGGACATGGGGATCTGGAATGCTTCATGGGGGCTGAAGACAAGCTAGCAATAATGTATGGGAGGACCTTTTAGAAAGACTTCGTCACACTCTCAGTCTGCCGGTACTCCATCTTGGTGAGCACTAATCCAGTAGGCCACTGGTGGCAACAAGATGGGATTGTGTCATGTGGGTAAAGTGTACTCCTTCTGCAGAAGTTAATAAAATCTAAGTACTTAGCCGTGTCCCCGGTTATGGACAATACTGAGCAACTAAAGTTTGAACCATGGGAGATCTCGACATTCCAATTTCTAATATAAAAACTTGATGCACTTGGGGTACCAAGGAATTCAAAGAGATTTTGTTAAACTTGTTGCACTTGGGGTTACCAAGGAGCTCAAGAGCATGATGTACTTGGGGTTACCAAGGAACTCATGAGATTTCATAAAACTTGTTGCACTTGGGGTTACCAAGTAGCTCAAGGGATTTTGACAAGGACTTGAACACTTGAGTTTCTACCAAGGAGTTCAAGGAACTTGGAAAAGGGATTTGACAAAGGACCAAAACCATTTTGAAAAGATAGGATAAATGTTGCTTTATGCAAATAAGCCCTAAACTCTACTTAGCCAAATATGCATGTATTGATAGGATCCACTCATATTACACATAGAAGTGAAACTTGCCAATACAGTTCAAATGTATTGACCCTTGTGGCTGTAACTTGTATGTTGCAGGTTTGATTGATTTTAGTGAAGATTGTTTGATTAGGATTACAAAGTCTACAACCAACATCTGCTTGTGGCACTTTGAAGATGAAGAATCCCATGACTATAGTTATTCCGCTGCAATGTAATGTAATAGCCCAATGAGCTATGTAGGATGTAATGAAATTATGTTATTCCTGGTTATAAAGTTAGGTTATGGCCTTTGTATCTTGATATTACATCTTAACTGTGGATGCTAGCTATTGATCCAGGGACTAGCATTGTAAAACACAGGAGGAATCTATCTTATTAAAGATTGGGACCTCTATAGATGGTATCAGAGCATTGTGTTGCCTGTAGGATTTGTAAACCTAGGATTGGACAAAAACCCTTAGAAAAATAGGAGTTATACTTGTTCAAAAACTTATTTACAAAAACACTTGTAAACTCTTTCCTCAACCATTTTGGTTTAACTCTACTTCTCTTCTACTTCAACTTGATGGAAAAACCTACCCATGGCCAAAGACTACACCATGTGCAAAGGACTTCTTCAACACCTTCAACTCTAATGACTTCAACACCTTCAACTCTAATGACTTCAACATCTTCAACTCTAATGACTTCAACATCTTCAGCATGTTCTCCAAAGATTTCCAACATGGATACCACCAAGGACTACAAGTGAGATGTGGCATCCCGCAAAACCACTACTAGAAAATCGCGTTGTTTTTGTGCATTGCATCATCATGACCGCATGCTCATGTCATCATGCCACATTGCATTTGAGCATCGCCATCATCTTGCATTCGCTTGCATAAAACTATTTGCAGAACAACCTCTTTTTGTTTTCTAAAACGCCCCCTCTTTAATTCAAAACCAAAACCGGGTCTCCGGAATATTTTGTTTTGACTAACCATGTTTTGCAAACGGTCCGTTTAACACAGATCAAATATTAAATTATTTTAGTGGGGGCAGTCGAACGGGCCGATTCGACCCGAACGACCACCCCCAGTCCAAACAATCGGTCCAACCACCCAGTCCCACCTAATTCCTAAACCCACCCAACCTAGGCTACCCACCCCTTTGGCCTCCTCACCCCGGCCAACCCCGTCGTGCCACCTCACCTTTTTCCCCTTCCCCACCCAACCAGCAACTTCCACCTGTCCAACCCCCTCACCCCCACTTCCTCACCTCCACCCCAGCTCACACAACACACTCACAGCACAAACGCACGTCACGCCACAGCCCCCTCACTCTCCCTGCACGTGGGCCCCCCTTTTTTCCCTGGCCCACCCGCCAGCCTTACCACCCACACAGCCTACCCGACCCCACTCCCACACCCCGCGTGACCCCCTGGGCCCCACCCCTGGCCCCCTGTCCCCCCACCGACGCGTCCTCCCTCCTTTCCTCTCTCTCTGGCCGCTCGCTCCTCACCCCCCGCGCGCCTGCCTCCTCCCTCCTCTCCATGGCTCCTCGCCGCCGCTCTCCCCTCCTCTGGCCTCCCGCGCGCCCGCCTCCGCGCCACGTTCCTCCCACCTCGCCGCCTCTCTGTGCCTCCGCCCGAGCGCCGCCGCGGCACGCCGCCTCGGCCACCCGCGGACCGCCTCGCGCACTCCCCTCGCCGTCTCCTCAATCCGCGGCGCGGACCTGCCGCCAGCCTCACCCAGCGTCGCCGTCCCCTCCGCGGCCTCCACCGACGCCGCCGAAGCCGCTCGCCCTTCCACCGCCGCACCTCCGCGGCCACCTCCGTCCGCCCCGCGCCTTCGAGCTTCTCGCCGCCTTGAGCTCCACCCCGTCGTCGGCCCTGTCCTGCCGCCCGCGGGTCGCCTCGCCACCGGCCGGCGAGCGCCGCGCCTCGCCATCGGACCCCTGCCCGCCGGCCCTCCGTCGCATCTCCTCCCCGCCTCCCGCCTCGAGCGCCGACCGCCCCCGAGCTTGCCTCCGACCCCCTCCGCCTCGTCGCGCGGCCCCGAGCCCGCCCGCACCGGCGCGCCCCCGTCGGTCCCGCACCGCCTCGCCCTCGCCACCTTCCGCCGCCCTTCTCCGTCCCGTTCCCGCGGCCGCCGTGCGCCGGCGAGCCCGTCCCCGCCGCTCCGGCCACCGCGAGCTCGCCCCTCCCCCGCAAGGCCGCGCCCCCTCGCCTGCCGCCCCGTCGCCCCGTCGACCGCCTCCCCGGAGCCGTCCCCAGCCGCCCCATAACCTCCGTCCGCGGGCCCACTTCACCGTCAACCGCCGCTGTGGGCGCTGTCTGGCTTGGTGCTCTTGGATGAGGCCCCTGATGGATGTGATCATCTTCAGCTGCTAGTCCTTGGCAACATCTAAGGCAGACCCTCTTGTGTCGTTCTCGACCATATCAGATGCCAAACTCTGTTGTGCGCCGACAAGTTCTACCGCTCGGAACGCCTTCCCGGAACCCAAGACCACCGAGGTCGTCCCAATCCCGTCATCGACAACCGTCGCGGAACATCTTCGACAAGGGACGTCAAGGCCTCCGTCATGAAACTAACAAGATCAGCCACACGGAGCCGAAGACCGTGGAACGCCAAGGTCTTCCCCCCGGAACGTCGAGTGCTTCTTTCCGGATCCGAAGCCGCCAAGTTTTCCATAGAACGACAAGCACTTCACCCCGAACGCCAAGACCGATGCGATGGCACGGACCCGACAAGATCCTCGCAACGACAAGAACGACACCGACCCGGAAGATCCGATGTGCCCCGACACCGAACCAAGTCCTGCTCCCCGGATGCAACAAGATCTACCCCAGTAATCCGAGCACGATCCCGTCGAACCCCCCGGACCAAGATCCGCCGAACCCTGGACCCTGAGACCGACCCCGAACCCCGGAACCCCAAGTTCGTCGAGACCCCCTAATGTGTGAACCCCTTCCCGAAAACCCTATTTTATAATATATCCAACTTGTTGCATATTGAATTGTCATACTCGCATGCATATTATCATGTGATTTGGGGGCCTTATGCCGATTCACCTAATAATTAAATATGGGGCCCATATGCAGGCAAATCTAGCCTTATATTGGCCTCATTTAAATTTGTGTAGCGAACCCGGTACCTTATTTTGCCATGATAAAACAACATTTAATTTTCGGGGTGGATAAACAACTAGAACCATATATCTAATTGTCGGGACCCCGGTTCCACTTAATATGACCTAATCGCATCGCATCTTTACCATGTCATACATCCTACATGCATCATGCCGATCTTCTGCCGTTGTATTAAATATTGCATCCAGTGTTTCTCCTAGTGTTTTGGTTCTTCGCGGATAAGGCCGTTGAGTTGATGTGAGCTTCGCCCCGATCTTCGGTTGAACCTTCGACAATGTTTTCAGGCGAGCATCTCCCCCTTTCTACCTATCTTACTTTCATAGTATTTATTCCCTCCTGTTGATCTATTGCTATCTGTGTTGCGATGCTCTAGTTTCCGTACCCTTGATGTTACTTGCAGCCTTATATTGCCTTGGACACATCCTATTACCTGTTGTTTAGTAGATAGTTGGACTTGCGCGTCGTAGTCGCTTGCTCAAGTGCTGTTGCGTGTCGTCAAGTGCCACAGTTGTTGATGTATTGCCGCATGTTGATGTTGGAGATGATCATAGTTTTACTTATTGTTCACTTTAATTCCTGTTTAACAACTAAAATTGAAGTAAGCAGAGGCATCGGTGGGTGATAGATAATATTTGGTTTCCGAACGCCCACTTGTGTCTCGTAGGGCCCCGAGTACTTGATACCTGTTCCTTGAATTATCGCGCTATCCACATCCGGGAGGTATATGGGACCCCCCTGAGCCAGAGCTTGATTCAGTCTTATTTCTTGGGGCCACAACTAGTTTGAGGTTTTATTTACTATCCTGTACCTATGCCATGCTTTACTGCTTTATTTACGATTGTGTGAGGAGCACGCTGTACTGTTTTGGAAGCGGAGTGTTTTCGCGGTATCGACAGTCCCCGTTTGGGGATTTGCTGTCGTTTACAGCCACTGACGCAAACCTTGAGTCCGTCTCGGAGCTTGCTTTCTTCGTTGCGGGTGTACTCCAAGGGGTGGCCCCCTGAAATATTTCTGAATCCTGTGATTGCTTTGTCGTGAAGGCCTCGTTGGGTTTTGATTTGGTTTTTCCGAGGTTGATCGAGTGTGTGTTGCTATTTGTGCACCCCGGCCGGGTTAAAACTTTCTGAAAGCCGTGTCCGCGGTTATGGACGACTTGGAGCACAGTATCTCGACCATAGACAAGCATAACTAAAGTTTATTGCTATAAATTTGACTTATAATGACTAGTAATCAGCTTCACTATAACGGAATGGCTAATTAATACTGCCCACAATTGCTTGTTTGGAGTGTCGCTTGCGACCATTGTACCTGACTAGTAAGTATTGCAACTACAACGGAATGGCTGAATAAAAGTACCAACAACTGCTGGGTTTTGGGGTTATCTCATGCCATCTGTATATGATTAGTTAGTGTTGTAACTATCACGGAATGAATAACTAAAAGGGCCCACCGCTTCTTTTATCAGGACAATTATCTATACCTGACTAGTAATTGCTGCAACGATAACCGAATAAATAAAACTGCCAACTGTGTGAGTTCCTCAGTTGACTTCCTCGTTTGGTATCGAGGGGGAACCCCAGGATGGGTTTGTTTGGTGTTAGTTTCAGGTTGGATCCGAATAGGTCATTCTTATCCCTCTCTGATAACCGCCAGTTGTATCGAGTCTCTATAGGTTGTTTAGTGCATGCTGCCGCTGCCGCTTCAGTCCACCATACCTATGTAGGCGAGGACCGCCGAATTCTAGCCTCGCCGTGTACTGGCCTCAGTACTGACGCTCCTCTTTTTCCTTTGCCCTTTGTCGGCACCCCTTTTGTTTTAGCAGGTTTTGAGATCGACGTCGTTAGCAGGGTTACCCTTCCGGCTTGGCCTGGGCAGGGTTATGGACGCCATTGGTTATTCTTCAGGGCTCTTAGCCCCATTTGCATCTTGTCCGTAGTCGGACGCTCTATCATTTTCAAGGTGATTTGGATCTTTGTATATTATATCTGTATTCTTGACTCTTTGAGTCGCTGTTGTATATATCTGTTCTGCGGGTCCCATCGAGGACTGTTGTGTAATGTTATTATTTCGTTTTCCACCCGCACGAAAGTGCCTGGTGGGCACCTTTGAATCGTTTCTATGCGGGTTTGGCGAGTTTCGCTAAAACTTGCATAGGGCCGATTCTGAGGGTGTTACATGAGACAAGGGAATCCTACTCAAGATTTAGAAACTGAGGGAATGCAAAATAAGAAGAAACCATCAACAACTTTGAAGTATTGTGACCAAGAGTTCTTCTCAAGGAAACCATGATCTCATGCAAGAAGAATCAACCAAGAAGGATGGAAAGATCACAAGTAAACCATATAGATGGACCCCCATAATTTAGTTAAGTCAAACCACCAACTTATGTGGTGTAACAAAAATATTTTGTTGCCTAAGTATGAGATTGAACTTTGATGTTTGGGGGCAAAGTTGTTTGTGAATGTTTGGTTTGTGATTGCATGCACATTGTTTGTGTGAATTGTGAAGTATGTGATTAGAATTGATTCCTTAGCAATAACTTGCCTATTCTAACCTCCCTTCAACCCAAACAGATGACTACTCCAAAAGACTCCAAGGATGATGACACCAACACCAACCAAGCTGACAGCATGAAAGAGCTCCTAGCAACCCAACACCAGTTGAACCAACTGACAGCTCAGTTCATAGTCAACAATAGTGATAAGGATCCAGCACTGCAAAGGTTTTTGGAAGAGCAGTCTCAACTGATGCTTAAGGTGACTAATCAAATGATTAGCATGGAAGGAAGCTATCCGAAGAGATTTTATGATAACAAGGATGAAAAGAATATTGTTCTAGATGGATCCCCAGCTTGCACTATATGTGGAGACAAGGATCATACTTCCAAGGAGCATGAAGGACAATGCCCCAATTGTGAAGAAGATCATCCTGTTGGGCAATGCCCCACCTATCAAGCTACTTGTTACCTTTGTGAAGGAAGTGATCATACTCCTGACCAATGTCCCATCTATGCCATGGTGGAACAAAGGAAACAAGAAGGATCCAAGTCTACCAAAGGAAAAGGACCACTCATACCTCCAAACAAGACAACCCAATTCAAAGGACTAAAGAAACTTAAGAAACAAAAGCAAGACATGAGCCTTGCACAATGTCGTAAATGTAAGGAAATGGGACACTACTCCAGTGGATGCCCAGAGAACAAGAAGAATAAAGAGATGGACCAAGTGTGGTGCAACAACTGCAAAGAACCAGGCCATTATGTAGCTACTTGTCCACAAGAACAACGCAAAGAACTCAAGGACATTCATTGTTTCAACTGCAAGAATCCAGGACATTATGCAAGCAACTGTCCAGAAAGGATGAAGAACAAGTTGAACAAGCCTATGGAGAAACTCAATCTTGGCCCATGAGTCAAGTAAGGAAACCAAGGAAATCATGCAAATGTTTTCCATGAAGAATTTTTCCCAAGATCCCAAGAAGGACAATATGTAATGTTGTTTGAAACTTTTTAAGGGTGGTAGTACCCTAGTTGTTTGAACTTGCTTGTAACCCTAGCCTTCCCAAATCTCGGGACGAGATTTATTTTTAAGGGTGGTAGCCTGTCACATCCCAAGATTTTCCAAATCTTGTAATGTGAAAATAAATTAATAAAATAAAACTTTGTTTAATTTTCAGAACCAGAAGAAACTTTTTGAATTCAATTGGAACTTCAAACCCATTTGAATTAAATAAAACCTAAAGGGATTTAAAAACATAAAACAATTAACAAAGGAAAATAAAAACATTTTAAAATACTATTTTGAAACAATTAAAGGAAAAGATTTGTTTTCAAATGAAATAGAAGTTTATAAATAAAGATTATCTTATAAAACCAACCCAGGCCAAGCTTTGGGAATTAAAAACATTTTATTAGCAAGGGTATTTAAATAAATTAATAAGGATTTATTATGCAAACTTTATTTAAATAAAAGATTTTACCAATTTAATTGAAACATCAAAACTTATTAATTATTTAAAATAAGATTTACAAATATTTGAAATTCACAAATAAAACCTACTAAAGTGTTTTTGTTTTATTATAGGTTTTAAAATAAATCTCTTAAATAAAACAAATTCTATTTGATTTAATAACTAAGGTCCATTTTATTTAATTATTAAATAGATCCTAAAATAAAGATGTTATTTTGTTTTAAACAAGTTTCCAAATATTCTTTATTTCCAAATAAAACCTACTGATTTGATTATGAAAGTGTTTGGAATTCAAATGAAGATTTTATTAAATAAATCAAACCATATTAAATAAATAAAGGACCTTTTTATTTAATTAATAAAGGGATATTAAAATATTATTTTATTTGATAATTGGTTTATGTTGATAAACAGAACCAAAAACTAATTACAAATGTTTGAGTTGTTTGAATTATTTGAATGCTTGAATAGTTGGATGAAATTCAAATCAGGAAATAAAATAGATATGGAAAAAGATTGCAGGAAGAAAAAAAATAGGAAAAGGGCCAACCCAACCCAACAGCCAAAACAGGCCTAGAACCAGCCCAGCTTTCTTTCCCGAAAGAAAACGATTCGCACACGATATCAAACCCACAGAGAGAATGACTGGTGGACCCTTCCCTCCTTTCTTTTCCCACTGACCAGCGGACCCCACTTTCCCAGCCGTCTCCTTCCTCGCGACGACCACGCCAGCCGTTTCTGCCGTTGATGTCGCGGCTTCAGTTTGCAGTAATGCCACGCCTTAACCGCGCTGCGACCACGGCCTATTAATCGCCAGCGTTTCCTCCTCCTTTCCCCTCACTCACCACTCCCTCTCTGCCCCGAGGCTGCTGCAATTTGAGCTCGCACCGCCGCATCTCCGACCACCGTCCTCCCTCGATTCCGGCCGAGCCACACCCCCTCCTGCCTCCACAAGCACACAAGCACACTCACCACTTCCTGGCGCATCTCCCAGTACCCTCTGTTCGACCGCGGGCGCCCCAGAACGTCGCCTACGTCAAGCTTCCGACGCTGCCGCGTCTGTCTTCAATTCCGGCAAGAACTCAGGTAGATTCCGACCGCCCCGTACCTTCTCGTTCATGCACGTGACCTCTCCGTGACCTCCCGCACTTAACCATGCCCCTGTTTTGTCCTAGGACGATCTACAACATCGTCTTCGACCACGACTGAGACCACCCGACGCCGTCCTCCACTCCGGCGAGAAATCCTGCCAAGACCAGAGTGCCCCTCGCCCGACCAACAACTCCTCGAGCATCACCGTGACCTCCTGAACCTGGTGAGCTTCTTCTCCTCCTCTCTCGCTTCCTCGAACCATCGTAGCACCACCGCCTGGCCGTGCGCCGCCGCTAGCCGCCGTCAGCACCGCCCACATATGGTCAAACTCGCCAGTACCGTCCGATCTAGATCTAGCGCCCACGATTAGTTCACTTATCATCGAAGGGGTACGTGTCCTGGACCGTGCGATCAATCAGATCCAACGCCCCACAGCCGCGATCCACGCGAAGCGGTACCCGCGAATAGAAACGTGCCGCGTGTCACCTATTCCGTTTTAAAAGAAATTTGAATCTGATTTAATTGCAAACTTCAAACCCTTATAACTTGAGATCTACACGTCCAAAAATTGCAAATTTTATGTCGTTGGATTCAGGAGAGCAAGACCTAAACAACCATGGCCTTAGTTTGGAAAATAGTATCTGTTTATTTGCTTGTTTTTGCAGATTCATATATGAGCTTATTTAGAGTAGGAAAATGATTAAAATTGATTTTAGGGTTAGATCTTTTTGCATATTGATTGTTGTGACCTTACTGACCCTAGGAACCAACCCATAGTGTTAAAAATGATTTTTGGTAAAAAAATAGGTTGAATTATCTAACTTAGCCATTTTCTAGCCAAATAAACTCATTGATTTTATGATGGAAATGTTTTTGCAAGGAAAACCTTGGGAAAATGTTTTGAACAAAACTTACTGACCCAAAACACCAAGCTTTGCCAAAAGCAACTCACTTGGTGAAAAACATAAAGTTTTGTTTGATAAAAATAGTTTTCACCACATAAAAATGATGAATGGATTTTAAAATAGTCTTGAGATAAAACCCAAATTGCAAATGACTTTGCCATTTTGGTAAATGACCAATTAGGAACCTTACAAAGTTATAATCCTAGTAGATACCTCCCTTGTGAATAAAACCATCTTAAGCATGTTCCCATGCATGACTTAGAATCCATTGCTTGGTGTGTGTGAAATATTGTTTGAATATTGGTTGGAATGCTACTTGATACTATGCTTGATTGATTGTAGTGGAATTAGCAAAGTGGGAGACTAGCAAGATCAAGGAGTAAACCCTCATTCCCTACCAGAAAGGCAAGTTACACTATCATACAAAAGTCCTACTACTTTCATTATACTTAGTGGATTTTGTAAACATGCATGAAAATGTTTTTATACTTATGCTATGCTAATCCTAATAGGATTCCCTAAACACTACTTAGTGAAAATATTGAAGTTGTACATGCTTAGCCATGCTATGTTTTGGAAAGAGACACATGTTGAGATTTTACAAAGGTTGAGAAAAGGACTTGTGATTTATATAATAAAACAAGGACTCAATGAACCACCTAGGTGGTGGACACTTTAAGTTTTGGAGAAGGTGGCAACAAAAGGAAACCATGTCTATGGCAATCACTTTGTGTTGTGCTCCAAATGAAAACCACCTAGGAAACTTAGAGATGGAACATGTTTCTCCAATTGTGGCTTTCGTGTGCAACCACATGCTATTATGGCTCTGGCTTAGTCAACTACATTAGGAAGACCCATACATTGTCTTTAGTTACCGGACATGGGGATCTGGAATGCTTCATGGGGGCTGAAGACAAGCTAGCAATGATGTATGGGAGGACCTTTTGGAAAGACTTCGTCACACTCTCAGTCTGCCGGTACTCCATCTTGGTGAGCACTAATCCAGTAGGCCACTGGTGGCAACAAGATGGGATTGTGTCATGTGGGTAAAGTGTACTCCTTCTGCAGAAGTTAATAAAATCTAAGTACTTAGCCGTGTCCCCGGTTATGGACAATACTGAGCAACTAAAGTTTGAACCATGGGAGATCTCGACATTCCAATTTCTAATATAAAACCTTGATGCACTTGGGGGTACCAAGGAATTCAAAGAGATTTTGTTAAACTTGTTGCACTTGGGGTTACCAAGGAGCTCAAGAGCATGATGTACTTGGGGTTACCAAGGAACTCATGAGATTTCATAAAACTTGTTGCACTTGGGGTTACCAAGTAGCTCAAGGGATTTTGACAAGGACTTGAACACTTGAGTTTCTACCAAGGAGTTCAAGGAACTTGGAAAAGGGATTTGACAAAGGACCAAAACCATTTTGAAAAGATAGGATAAATGTTGCTTTATGCAAATAAGCCCTAAACTCTACTTAGCCAAATATGCATGTATTGATAGGATCCACTCATATTACACATAGAAGTGAAACTTGCCAATACAGTTCAAATGTATTGACCCTTGTGGCTGTAACTTGTATGTTGCAGGTTTGATTGATTTTAGTGAAGATTGTTTGATTAGGATTACAAAGTCTACAACCAACATCTGCCTGTGGCACTTTGAAGATGAAGAACCCCATGACTATAGTTATTCCGCTGCAATGTAATGTAATAGCCCAATGAGCTATGTAGGATGTAATGAAATTATGTTATTCCTGGTTATAAAGTTAGGTTATGACCTTTGTATCTTGATATTACATCTTAACTGTGGATGCTAGCTATTGATCCAGGGACTAGCATTGTAAAACACAGGAGGAATCTATCTTATTGAAGATTGGGACCTCTATATTAGACCATGAGATAATGTTAATCACTAACACTGGCAGAGTATCTTGATAACATCAAACATCACACCGTAACAAGGTGACTATAAAGATGGGTTCAGTGCTACAAAGGTTTTATGTTGAGGCTCATGGATAAAGAGTGGAATTTGTCCATCCTGATGACGGATAGATATACTCTGGGCCCTCTCGGTGATATCACATTAGTTAGCTTGCAAGCAAGTGATTTGATCACTAGAATGTTATATCACGGGAACAAGAAAAGAGTACATGTCGGTAACGAGATCAAACTAGGTATGAAGATACTGATGATCGAATCTCGGACATATAATATATAGTGAGACAAAGGGATTGAGTTGCATGCATATAAGGTTCACACGATCATAGAAGTCATTGTTGAATGTGTGGAAGTCAGTACGGATCTCCAGGTTCCGCTGCTGATTATTGATCAGAGAGGGGTCTTGATCATGTCTACATTATTCGCAAACCGTAGGGTGACACACATAAGGGATACCGACACCACTCGGAGCAAATAATATGCCAGAGAAAGAAAAAGAAAGCTCATGAATTTATTTCACTAGACACCGGAAGTGTTTCGGTTGAAATTGCTGAAACTAGTTCTACATGTGAAATTGAATTGTTGTAAGGGTTTTATGTGAATGTTTGTTAATTAAATTAATTAACAAAATTCTGAATAAATAAATAAAAGTGTTTTATTTAAATGAGAGCTTGCATTAAATTTGGTGAAAATTTAATGCATGTGAGTGGATTTTTGAGTGGAGGCATGTTTATGTGAGTGGAGGCTTTTCATTTTGAGTGGGAGCTCCACCCACATGAATGTGGAAGAGGTGGGGGCAGCCACCATGGCTGGGCGCCATGCCCCTTGGGTGCCTCCTCTCCCTATAAAAGGCCTCCCTCTCCTCCTGTCATCTCACACCTCCTCGTGAAGGATCTCTCTCCCCCCTTTAGAATTTCCCCATGTTCTCGGATCAGCGAGATACATGTTCCCGGTGGTTTTTTCTGGAAGGATTTGTTGCTTCCGCTACTTCGCTGGAGCGAGGGCGCGGAGGTTGTCGGGATACCCAAATGTGTCTGCGATCATGGATGCACCACTGCTTTGCGGTGCTGGACTTGATGGTACTGGACCTGCTGGACCAGATGGACTTCTTCTCAATCTTGAGATCGCAAGCGTTCGACTACATCATCCACAAGTACAACCTCATTAATACTATTTGCTCTTCGAGGGTATGTATTCTATGGATGTATATTCACCCGTTGCTAGTATCTAGTAGATAGATCTTGGTACTTAGTTATTCCCATCGTAGGCAATTTTTTGTTTTCTATGCTACGAACCCTACACTCTTAATGTAAAAGAGTGTTTATAACTTACATAACTCATGAATACTTTCAAATTAAAAAATTATACAACTCTTAATGTAAAAGAGTGTTTATAATTGACACAACACTTGAACACTTTCAAATTAAAAAAATTATACAGCTCTTAATGTAAAAAATTGTTTATAATTGACACAACTCTTGAACACTTTGAAATTAAAAAAACTATACAACTCTTAATGTAAAAGAGTGTTTATAATTGACACAACTCTTGAACACTTTAAAATTAAAAAAATTATACAACTCTTAATGTAAAAGAGTGTTTATAATTGACACAATTCTTAAACACTTTAAAATTAAAAAAAATACACAACTCTTAATGTAAAAGAGTGTTTATAATTGACAAAACTCTTGAACACTTTCAAATTTAAAATTTTTTACAACTCTTAATGTAAAAGAGTGTTTATAATTGACACAACTCTTGAACACTTTCAAATTAAAAAAAATTATACAGCTCTTAATGTAAAAGAGTGTTTATAATTGACAAAATTCTAGAACACTTTCAAATTTAAAAAATTATACAACTCTTAATGTAAAAGAGTGTTTATAATTGACACAACTCTTGAACACTTTCAAATTGAAAAAATTATACAACTCTTAATATAAAAGAGTGTTTATAATTGAAACAACTCTTGAACACTTTCAAATTATAGCGTCCTAATAAAATCTTGAGAGTTTACAATTTTTAGAGCGTGAAAAGTGATCCCTAAACTTGCGTATACGGAAATTATAAACCTTTGAACACTGTGAAATCACACTTAATATGTGATAATGATGTGCTAGTAAAATCTTGAGAGATTATCATTTTCATAGAATGTAATGCATAAACCTGCATATGGCAAAAATTATACACCTTTAAACTCTTTGAAATCGCACTTAGGACATGATAATGTTGTGCTAATAAAATCCTAATCATTTATCATTTTCATGGAGTGAAATATAATGCATAAACTTGCATATACAAAAATTATACACCTTTGAACACTTTCCCTTCAAATTATATTCAAAATCATTTTTTATGGAGTTAAAGTATCGGCGGCAAACTAGTTATTTTTCATGGATAGAGGGTGCCTCCCGACAGATATAGGGTTTATCCTGTCTGCTAGATCATAGAGGATCAATTAGAGGATTAACGGTTGGTGGGTACGATCCGCGTGACAACTGTCTCGACCAATCAGAGTGTAGCAGCCAAGATTAGCACATGTGTGAGAGTTTGTGACTAAGAGAGAGGGGAAAACTGAGCAGAACTTAAAAACTAAGGGCAAAACTAAGTAGAACTTAAAAACCAAGGGTAAAACTGACAAAGGGGTTCAAATAAAAAATAGAAAGAGATTTAAAAAATGGAAAATGCTTCTTTTATACAATAAAATACATCTTGGCATACATCAAACTATTTGCAATTCAAATATATATCAGTTTGACAATTATTGCCACATTTAGACAAATTATGTTTTGGGGAGGGATGTTTTGGGAAGAGGCTTGAGTAGAAAGCCATGAACCTTCCTAGATAGTAGGTGATTTGAGAAGTGGCGATTTAGGTTAAAACTTGATTTATATACATTTCTTATGGTGGCAGGTCATATAATAAGACTCCCTAGGTAGATGCCACTATGTTTTGATCTTTTTTAATTTGTTGTGCATAAAATGACTCAATTAGCTAGCTAAAACCCATTCGTTGACTCTCTGTTGACCAGCCACCGGAGGATAAAAGTGAGTATATTGCACATGGCAATGTTAGTACTAGAGGGAAAATTGAGTACAACCAAACTGCCAGCGTTACACTCGAGGGTATAACTGAGCACAACTAAGTGACCAAGGTTAGACACGAGGGGGAAAACGTGACGCACGGTACGCGTGTCGCGGTGCACGGGGCGGTATCAGACGCGTGTGGCCATGCACGGTGGTGCAACGAAACGTCTCCTCCCTTCACCTTTATAGAGGCCTCCTCACTCTCACTCATCACTCGCTCAGTCGCTCACGCAACCATATCCACTGTACCATCACCTTCTGGAAACCCTTAAGAAAAGCCCCAACCACGTCGGCGATCCAGAAGAACGGCACGGTGGCCATCGTCGCCTCCAAGGCCGCTGGTGAGGAGGCCCTCGTCCCCGTATAGGCCCTCGTCGAGGCATCGAAGGTAGCCACCGTCCCTATCCAGACCCCCATCACCGATTTCACCATAGCCGCCGACGAGGAGGCCCCCGTCGAGGCATCGAAGGCAGCCGACTTCCCCGTGTAGACCCCCGTCACCGCTTTCGCCATAGCTGCCGGCAAGGAGGCCCACTTCAGTCTCTGGCAGATCCCGCACGGCTGGGACCCCTACAAGGAGAAGGATTGCATCAGACCGTAGAACCCCTATGATACCAGCTTACCCGACCCATGGTCGGAGGTAACTAGGGTTTTCTCCCCTTCCTTTGTTCTTCCCTCATTCCCATTGTTGGATGCTAGATCGTGTGTTATTAGGGCTCGGATGTTCATATTTTCAATTGTTGGATGCTAGGTATTTTATAGTAGCTAATCCTCTTGTGTTAGATCTCGTATTTCAATGAATTCCCTAGTTAGTACTAGCACCAATCTGTAGTTGTGATCAGTATTCGATTTGGTTAGAGATTTGGGGATTGGGGAATAATCAGGGGATCTCAATCGGTTAATTTATGCAAGTAATCAATCCAGATAATCAAGGTATCTCAATCATGTCCTTATTGCACTCTACTGTTTTTTCCAACAGGTGGATAGCAGCGACGTCTGCAGCGACGACGAGTCCACAGAAACCAAGACTCGTCAGGTGCTGAGGAAGCTAAAGTTCGGCCAGTTCGACAACTTCTTCTTTGGTGACGTCTATAGGTGCCCCTTATGCACCAGGAGGCTACATGCCACCAACTTCAGCTCCCTCGTGAGGCATGCCGAGGACATGAAGACCTACGGCATGTCTGTGAATGTCCACGGCTTCAGAGCCAAGCACCAGGCTCTCGGTTTTCACCTCCGCAACCTCCAGAAGGTGGCCATCGAGGAGGGTCGCATGCCCCTGATCAATCCCAGGGCGCCCAAGGTCAAGGGACTGCGCATCAAGAAGTGGAGGAAGCGCCAGAGGGAGGAGGCGGAGGCCCTCCTAGCGGAGGCCATGAGGGGCCATTGATCTTGTGCTGATGCTGCTGATGTAAAGCAACTTATTTCATTTTGTTGACTGTGTTGAACTTATCCGCTGCTGCTGAGCAGCCTAATTGTCAAACCTCGTTTAAGTACCTAACTATATATCCTATATTAGCTATTTTATCTACATCTGCTCTGTTTATATATCCTATGTTAGCTGATTTATCTACATCTGCTCTGTTTATTGAATGTATTTATGGTGATGGTTAGATTTGCTGCTCTAGATTTGCTACCAGATTGGGAAAATACGAGGGCCAAAAGGAACCATGAATGAAGAGAAAAGATGCTCTAGATTCGCTGCCTTTTGGGAAAAAATTAAGACAACTGTTAGCGACACAAAGGGGGAAATGTTCTCTTAAAAAGGCCAATCATAAAAATAACAAAAAAGAAATCTTCCAATTTAGGCAACGGGGCACACGTAACTACCAAACACGCCCCACATGGTCCCACACCATATCCCCAAAAAGCGTTCCCAACAAGACAGCCCCACGCAGTCCAACATGGGGGGTCCTACTACGGGACCCGATTGAACGTGGCCCCACTTGTCAGCACGTAACGGGGGGGGGGGTCCTACTTGTCAGTACCTAACGGTGAGGGTTCACTATGGAACCCGACTGAATGCAGCCCCACTTGTCAGCATGTAACAGCGAGGGTCCACTAACGGGACCCGACGGATAGCGAGTTTCAGACCGATGTGAGAGTTTCGGACAAGGAGACGGGAAAAAGTGAGGAAAAGTTAAGCGGCTGGGAAAAATGAGTACATATAACGAACCAGAGGCACATAAATAGAAATCTCAATAATATACCACATATAATCAAGAAGGGATCCAACATGAGAAACACACGTACATGGTGTGCCACCCAACAAACAAAAATATAATTGATAACTCAAGCAAATTACGTGGAAGGCACAACATGTACAAAAGCATGCAAGGAACAAAACTAACACATGCACAAGGGGGCGAGCAACTTTCAATGTAATGAGTTAAGCATATGTTACCACAAGGAGGAACATTGGAAATATGATAGAGGCAATATAATCCACATGACTTGACTTCACAAATATAATAGATGAAGATCCCTCAATTCTTCATGATATACCCAAGTCTCCAGTGCCCTCCAACAACACCTATTGATCAATTTCTGTCTTGTTGGTGCCAAACAAAGTTGGGTCCAAATAAGTTAGTCATAATAGGCTTGGCAATCCAAATGGTTCTTTTCTTGACACTACATTGGGTACCAACAAATTTGGCAAACACATTGCTAACATTATCCTTATGAAAATAATAAGCATCATTAATCATGATAGGGTTGGATGAGGATTTACCAATGGTGCATGAGGAAGAAATGTGCCCTTTCTCCTGGCAAATGTAGCAAGTTCTTCTCTTGCCATCTTTAATTTTTGGTGAAGCAAAAACTTGAGAAAGAGCTTGAGTCTTCTTGGTAGGAGGCCCATCTCTAACAAGAGATAGAGCATGAGGCCGCTTCCCTTTTTGCTTCTTGCTAATGGGCTTCTTCTTCAATGGGAAAGACTTAACATGATACCCTTCTTCCTTGCACTTGAAGCAAACAATGTTGGCCAGATTCTTGACTTGATATTAGCCATTCTTCTTGTTTCCCTTGTTCTTCAACTTGATAGTGGACTTTTTCTTAATATTGGAGTTGAATCCAAGCCCACTCTTGTTATTGGGGGATGTTTGCACATTCAATATGTTGTTGAGTGTGGCCTTCCCTTTATGAACCTTTTTCAAGTAATTCTTCAAATAAGTGAATTGAGCCTTGAGATCTTTGATTTCCTCTACATGGTTAGTGTCAACAAAAGTACTAGAGGAAGTAGATGCTACATTTTTAGAGCAACAAGGCATAGAATGTAATTCATCACAAGATGTAGCAATGTCATGAGTGGATGAATTACAAAGACTAGCACATGGGAATATGACATTTGGAGAGGATATAGTGCTAATGTCCACAAGAGACTCGTTAGATGTTACCTTTGACACAATAGCCTCATGAGCCAACTTTAGCCTACAATGAGAGACTAGAAGATCCTCATGCAAGCTTGAAAGCTTAACATGACTTTCTTCCAACTTCCCATAGTTAAGGTGATAACAAAAGATTATCTAAAGCTTGATAAGGTAAAAGCTTGAAGGAAATTAAATAGATTTGTCCTAACAGACTAATTCTAGAGGAAACAACTCTTAAGTAATTCTTAAGAGGTAATAAAGCATACCTAATTGGACATGTGTAGTGAAACAAGAAATTCCGATGGTACGGACTAAACGTGTTCAAAACCAATCTTTGGAAAGAATACCAGTATAAACCATACAATGAAAAACCAAAAAGTTAGTATTTTGGCCACATCTAGTGTCTAATAGAAATTGAAAACTCTGTTTAGTGAGACTTACTAAACCTTACATAGTATAGTAAGGAAGTTCAATGATCAAATAAAATAGTTGGAATAGAATACCTAATCATGGAAATGAATTAAATAAGAGACTCCAATTTAATCTTAATAAGGACATATCCCTAAGGGACTATGGTAAAAGGAACTTTGGAGGATTGAGACAACAAATTGGAGATTTCAAGTATGATGAAAATACAAGGAAACTATCTGGATATGGAATACTACAATTATTTCCATTTGAGGTTACCATGGAGTTGATAAATGCTGTAACCAACACAAGTCAATTCCTTACTCCGAAACATGAGAGATTACGAACTTCGAGGATGAAGTTTATTTTAAGGGGGAGAGTATGTAACATCCCAGCATTAGAGCTTAGAAATAAGCTGAACACATATGTGTGCATTGCATTCATGCCTAGAAAATCCGAAGAATTTTCGCGCTTTTGAACAAAACTTGTCAAAGGGATTGAAGCTTCTCTTAACTTGATGTAATTGTAGTAGATCATCAAGTTGATTGCGATAGGTTTCAATATGACCTTTGCTAAAACCTTATTTTGGGTAATCATGATTTGATCTAACGGTAGATCAAATGTACTAAAACTAAACCACCACATATTACTTAATGTTTGATGTTAATCTTTAAGAGATCATATCCTAGTGTTCATTACACAACTCATGAATACCAAGTTATGAATATAACTTAAGTAATGGGAATGTAACAACCAAATCTTGATCTATCTTAATCTTATCTACTTATACCATGAGTATCATGGTAATACCTAACCTTAACTCTTTAGTGAGATTGAGTAGGAAAGAAACCAAGTCAAGATCATTCACCATATATCTTTCTTCCCATATCATCTCTATTGAATCTGATTCTAATATTTGTTGCTCATCAATGTTGAGTAATCAACTATTGATTCACCTATTCTTAACCTATCAATTCTTGATTTATCAACTCTTGTCCTCAACATAGCATTCACTTAATTCATATAAAGAAAGAAGTAAGAAGAGGTAAATTGTAATACTAGTTTTAGATATCATCTATAGGATGGGAGTGTTTGAAGAGAATCAAAGCAATAGGATAGTTGATGGAGTTAACTCACTCCTGAATGGATAGCAGAGTAATCTGGAAGATATAATTATATGTGGTAACAAATAGGATTATAGGGATGAATTCTGAAGATAGTTACCAAGGAGTAATCCTATTGGATCAAGTAGGTATAGTCAATGAGTAATATCTCATAATCAGGTAGAGATACTAAGAAGATAATTATAATACAACTGTAATGTTGTATTGATGAAGCCTTGGTTAGCAAACTGGAAACCTAAACCATAAAGGATCAAAGGATTATAATGATCATGCTTTATCACCAAGATTGAATGCTTATATCAAGTATAAGTGACATTGGTGGGTAGAACATGATTGAACCCTAGTATAGATATGTTATTCTAGGTTAGCCATGACAAGTCACCATGATATAATATGAAGTTAGAGTATAAGATATTGGAGTCAAGTAGAGATAAGATAGTATGATTAAGATGATGCTAGAGCAACATTAGATTATAGAAGTACTCTTTTCCTCTTGGAAAATACTAAACACTTGAGGTGAAGTAGGATTTGATATATATATATATATATATATATATATCTTGGAGTAATGTTAGTGATGGATGATGAAGGAAGAGTATAAATGGAGTTAGAAGTAATTCCTTGTTGGAATAGGGGTTATCATTAGTAGAGCAGTGGATATAACCAAGTATAGATATGTGAAGATTATGAAAAGCTTTAGTGTCAAGCTCATTGGGTTTATAAATGATTTAGAAGAATAAAGGGTGGATAAGAATATTATTGTGAAGTAAATCTCATCATGTTAACACATGATGATGGATAGGAATAAGTAGTATATCTAGGAAAGGAATTCTTTAATTAGAAGTCTAGAACTGTGAAATGTGGAAGATAGGAATTCTTGGTAAACATGCAACCTTAATTCTATAAGCAAACCTAATATCCATTTCATATATTTGATCAATAATCATATTTTCTCAATGGATTATAGGAATATTTTCCTATATCAAATCACCTAAGCACATCTTTGTCATTTTCAACCATCATAACCATATGTACTTAAGAGTTATCTTTATAAATTATTTTCCATAAGACATTCCAAAAAATAACTATCTTTTTTAAAGGGTGATATCATTAAAGATCATAAACATGAGGACAATATGACTTAACCATTAATCTTTACCCGTGCTTATAAAAGGAATATGAGAGTATTAAAACTCCTAGAATTCATGGTAAATACTTATAATTCAAAACCTTAACTTCTATTTCAATCATGATTGTCAACATATAAGTAAGGTCATAACCAAGATTATTAAAACAATATTCACCCATTAGTGGAATTGGGACAATAGAAGTTACTTTTTTAAGAACTTTAATAATTAATACATCCTATATAACGATTTCTACATAATAATAAATATGGATATATTCTTGGTGTGTCCTTAGCTATTTTAAACTATTCTCATTATATTCATTAAGAGGAAATAGAAATCATTTTATAAGATCATAAACAAATCTTTAAACTCTAAAACCCTAAATTCTACTCATTCTATTTTCTATAAGAACCTCTCATATGATTAGGTATTATAGAGTAGAAAAAGAGTAAATAAATAAAGTATATCATAATAATAATAAATCATACCAGAATCTTAAGTACATCTACACCAACTTGCAATTTCTTAAAGAAGAAATTCTGATAAACTCAAAAACAAATACAAGATGCAATTCTGAAAACAAAACAGAAAACAGAAAAGAAAAACGAACAAAAAAATAGTTTCTGGCTGCAGCCCATCTTTCCTTCCCCTTTCCTGTCGCTCACGCGTGTCACACAGCGGACCACTTGTCCCAAGTCCAGCCCATACCGGTTCGTCACCTGTCACCCCTTCGTCATCCTCACACAGGCAAGCAGCTATGTGGGCGGCGCCGATGCCGTTTGCCGTCGCCGCTGCGATTACCACCACCACCGAGGTTGCCCTGTAAGGATAAGAACCCCACGTCGACGCCCTTATCCTCCTCTATCTCCCAATCCCCGTATCTTTCCCACTGAAGCTCTCTCTCTCGATTCCTTCTCTCACCCAAAACCGTAGCTCGCCGGTGTTCGTCGTTTCGGTCATGTCCGACCACCCCTTGAATCGTCGAAGCCACCGTTGAAAGCTCCGCCGTGTCCTTGTTCTCCTAGGAACAAGCACGGGAGCTGGCGCACCGTAAATCATGCGGAATCGGGCTTCATCTTCCGTCGGCCGTCGTAGCCATTATCGTCGATTCACTGTCGTCACGCCTCCTCGACCTCTCCATCGTCATCAGGGTGAGCTCTTGGATCTTCTAGTACTCTCCAATCGCTTTATCTCTCCATAAATCACCGTCACACAGCGCACCACCGTCATCCACCGTAGTATGTCGTCGCCGGACCAACTCCGGTGACCATTCCCGAGCGGCGCAACCATTGTGAGGCTCAGTGTTGAGCACTAAGTCGAACGCGACCAACCCCGCGTGCTCGCGTGCTCTCAATCCGAAGATCAAATCACGATCAGAGGATCATCCAGTGATGATATCAGCGTGACATCACGCTGATGTCATAATTCTATTTTAGAAATTGTGTTAATGTTTTCTGTAATAAATAAGAACCTTAGATATGACATGGCATAGGCTCCACTAGTCAGTGACTGGGGTTAAGATTAGACATATAGAGAAAAACCCTTCACCCCATGCTGACATCGGCATTACATCATAAACCATTTAATTAATTAATTTAATTTTAGAAAATGCCCAAAACTTATAAATTCAATGTCTTTTGTACTATAATTCAGAAAAATGTGTTTAATATATGAAATTTTTTAGAAAAATAAAATCTACAAATTAAAAATATTATCAAACATTATTATGTTAATTATTTAAATAAGTATTATTTAATAAAGATTTTATAAGTAATAATACTTTGATAATTCATATTTTAATATTGGTAAATGTTAAAAATATAAATAAAATACCAAAAATCTTAGAAATATAAGAACTATAATTTAAAACTATAATCATGCATTATTATTTCACTTAATTAAATATTTATTATTTATTAAGTATTTGTAAATAATAAATCTTATAAAAATCATATCTTATTATTTATAAATCATAAAAATAAATGTAATATACTAAAAAGATCACAAAAATAATATTTACATGTTAAAAATATAACATTTCACTTTTAAAGTAAATAAAAATCTAATACCCTAATAACCTAAATTTAAATCCAAATTCCTTAATCAATAATTCATATAAGGGTAAATAAAATTTGTTAATATTCTAAAATCAACCAACTAAGGTCTAATAAATAGTATTAGTCTTAAATATTTATAATATATAGTCAAATTGGTCCAACACATTTTAAATACAATTTTATTGGATTATCATTCAACCATATGTGTAGTTTACTTTCTAAAAAGATCTTTGTCAAATATAAAATCTTCAAGAATAATTTGTGACTAAATAAAATCTTTTCCATTACTTCAACCACAAGTTTATAAGCATACTAAAACTCCAAAGTTAATTCATAAGAAGTTAAGTAATATTGTTTCCATATTTCTAACTTATTACCACCCATCTATAAGAAGGTAAATACTTCTATTCAATCATAATCTGAAGAAAACATAACCCAAGTAAAAGTGTTACCAATCTTAGTTAGTTTAAGGAAACATTATGAAGTGAACAAAGTACAAATATCATAAGCATTACATCTTAATTCCATTTATGTCCTTAAAGTTAACTTTAGTCTACAAGACTCTAAATATAATGCTAAAGACTTTGTTATATGTTTTATAGTTAACTTTGGTCTATTTTAATTAAGACCTAAAGCATATCAAGTCCAGACTATTCAAGCAAGCACAAACAACATCGACCACATTTGATTAACCACAAAGATTGTTTAAAACTTAGCAAAGAAATATTTTCTTCAAATGTTACTATTTTTGCCACTTGAAACAACAAATGAAAATTAATAATAATCACATTACATTAAGCTTTATCTATATACTTAGGATTGTTAACACTTAAGTTACATATAAATGCCAATACTTGTAAAGTAAGATTTGAAGGAAAGGCAATTCTTATATAAGTAGTCTTTGAGTAGCATTCCACATTTGTGTATCTCATTGTTTTTTGGTATTATAATTACATATTGTTTCACACACACTTACAAGCCTTAATAAGAAGCACAAATAAGAAACTAATCAAAAAGGGAAACACATTCTAAAGAAAACAGTCCCAATATCCAAACCCTAGAACAACATTATCCCCGAGATTCGAGTTTATCAAGTTGCATTAGGTTACTTATGCATAATAGCATCTTGCTTATTTAAACATCAGTCCTTACCGGAACAATGATGCTGATTTCAGATATTGGATCTTTTATATTGTCTTGAAGACCGTGAGTGCATAATCTTGCAATCACAAAAGGCAAGATCACACTTGCTCATGTCCTTTGATTATTTTCTGTAAAGTATTTTGCAAATCTAGTGTTGTCATCACCTGCATTTCAAAAAGGTCGGAAAACACTATTTTTTATGATAATGTGAATTATTGGTTACTGGTCCAGGGTGATCAGCTAATCCATTAAGTCTGGCAGTTGGAATACCACTGCACAGGACTATATCACCTAGGATTTAACAACCAATGTAACCAGTGATTCGTGCGCCGTATATTACGCGTTGACCATGAGATTTGGAATGGGACAGAGAAGTCAGCTCTATCTTTTCCCTCTCGCATGGAGCCAGATGTGCGGGTCGTTCCTGTTATCACTCATAGCGTGCATATTAATTGGTAATTCATAGAGGATGTGCAGCATATGGGTGGGAACCCTCAACGTCCCACGATAGTTCCGGCATCTGAACGGTCTGTACAAACCATTGCCGTAATTTAATGGGTGGGCACGGTGTACACCAAGGAGACATGCAGGGTCACGGAGAAGGCAGTCATTGTCTTGGATCTTAGGTTGGGCCTCAAACCAAGGAAGTTTGAATGGGAACATACTCACGGTCGTGCAACAAATCCTAAGGTATCTCATGGGTAAAGTGACGCACCTCTACAGAGTGTAAGAACTGTAACTTGTTACTCCCTGTTCCGGGAAGGAGTTGCGAACGCGGCGGGAAAGGAACTCCATGGAAGTTCTGGTAAACCCGTGAAGGCTGACGGACATAGCTTTTTAGAATAAAAGCAACCTTTGAAGAAATGTTTACGAAAACCTGCATTGCCTACGACCTATGGTCTGTGGCTGTAGATATAGTGCATCAAACACTCCTTTCCTAGTGAACTTGCTGAGTATGCTCGTACTCAACGTATCTTCTTAACCCTTGCTAGATTCTGAAGCCATTAAGACGACGTCTACATCAAGTTATGCTCCAAGAATTATCATCAAAAGCTAAAGCTCTTCAATGAAGTCAAGAAAGTCAACATATACATCAACTCAAGTGAAGACGAAGTTATCGATTAGATAGGAATATAATCTCTAGCCATAGAACCTATTTCTAAGGTGTATTGCATTAACCGCAATGCAAGACCCGATAGTTTAGATACTAGTCTTATTAGTATGATGGTTTTGAGAGTTGTTAATCTTTGATTCTTCTTTGTAAGAAGTTTCTTTCTGTCTCTTTGACCTAGAGTATTCTCTGGATCTTGTGTAAAGAGTTGAGTTGTAACCTATAGTCATGTCTTGGACCTGTTGTGTTTCTGTTGTACCACTCTAAGAGATGTAATACTAGTGAATAGTGTTTCATTGGTGTTATGTCAACGACTATAGTGTACTACATCATGTAGTGGTATGCTGGGTCACCGCAGCTGGTATCAGAGCATATGCTTTGACCTTAGGATTAAAACCCTTTTAGGAAGATCTGTAGGTTGGATAGTGACCATAGGAGCCATCTTATCTAAACCAAATATTCTTATGACTTTTGATAAGTATCCACTTGAGGATAATTTTGTCACCAGATACTTAAGTCATTTTTCTTAGGAGTAATCATTTATCTTTTCTCGGTATAGTGATATTTAGTGTCTTTCGAAGGAGACATAACCCACCAAGATACTGTAGGTTAGCCAATTGGTCACAGTAGATTAGGATGAAGTGTAAGACATCAATTGAAGTAGTCTTAATGGTGTAGCCTAACCTTAGAATTTATGTAAGACAGTGGAATCTTATGGTTAGTTGATAACCAAAGTCAACATGATGAATATCATTAGGATAAATGTTGATGGAATGAGTAGTAATCATGTGGGATTCACTTGAGAATTCTACGTGATGAAGTAAAATTGTGTTAAGACTTAATGATAGTGTAATGAGAGACAAAGTCATCATGATGTGATTAGCTCTTAAATCATGATGTATAGGTAAAACATAACAAGATCATGGTGAGATTAGCTCTGAAACCATGATGTAGGTGTAATAATTTACAGGTAATTAATAAATTATCTTGAGGTAGAAGCATAGAACAGGGTAGAACTGTGATAGAAGTCATAGGTACTAGAAAATTCTAATAATCTTTGGTTTAAAGTAGTAAATAGAATATTGTTAGTCTTTTGGAGAGATTTTGTAAGGTTAGTTTACTAAATAGAAAAGGTTGGTTATAGCTAATCATTCCAAAGGTGAGACCAAAGGTCAGTCAAAACCAAATTGAGACCACCTTGTTTATAATTATCTGTAACATCCCAATTTTTGTCCTAAATTTAGGAATGTTAAAAATAATAAGATTAAGTTTATTGAATTGTTTGATCTTGTTCAAATTTTTGAATGAAATAAAACTTTCGATGACTTGTTTAAAATTATTCCTAAACCACATTGAAAAGAGTGGATAAACATGACTATCCAAGATAAAAATATTGGTTAGGAAACTTTTATACAAATCAAAGTTATTTACCTCGTATCTTATTTACGCCATTTGGATTTTTAAGACCCTTTCCAAATACATATGTCACACGAGAGCAAATGACATGATATTTCCAAACATAAGTGATGGAGGATATTGCATTTGGCGTCATTTGAATCTTAAATTGCATTTTGGATTTTTGAGGATATTAATAATTATTTCTAGTCAAATGAAAAATCAATAGAGGGAAAATAATATGACTTCTTCAAAATTAAAGATTTGGAAAATTATTATATAATATTCTATTTTCTATTTGAAGTATAAAATGTTTTATTTGTACTCCTTCAAATTTTGTGTTGAAAAATAATTTAGTATGGGCGTTAAAATAAATCCTAAAACTTATTTTTCTTAAATGCATAAGTAGCCATGTGTGAGGCCAAAGTGTAAAACTTTTGCGTATTAAGCAAGCTGGATATATATATTTTCTAAGACGTTATTACTTATTATTGATTTTTAATATTTATTTCTAGAACCTTGAAAATGAATTGTCATAGTATAAAAATCATATATTCAATTTCTTATATATGTAAAAAAGGAAACGTGCCTGCACACAAGGCCACGAGCAGTCCACTCCTTACTCACGTAGAGCATGCACTAGATCGGTCAACCTGGCCTACTCTCACGCGAGGGCACGGAGTCCCGGCCAAGACAATTCAAGCCTACCCTGTCTGTCCAAGTGGTTTTCCCTCTTTTACCCTGCCGAAGCTGGCCCACTTATCATCACCCAACTCCAGCGAATAGTCCAAGTTCTTCACGCGTTCTTCCGAACCGAACCGAACCGAAGCAAACTTCCAGGAAAATCTCCCGATTCGCGAAATCGTTACTCCTACTGCACGGAATCCACCCCTTATATATATCCCATCGTCCTCCCCACTTCGTTTTTCCAAAAAATTGCTAAACTCCTGAGGTGATACACCACGATCGGATCTCGCCGGAATAACTCTGCCGCCATGCTCGAAAGTCAGGGTATGAGGCCCTGCATCCCTTCCTTCTATTTCCCTTGGTGTTTCCCTTGTTTCACCGCATCCTTCTGGCCTCTTCCCCATGTCCAGAAACACCGGAGCGAGAGTTACGAGCCCGCCGGAGCTTCACCGGACCGGCAGCTTCCAGCCAAGGAGAAATGACGCTTGGAACCCGGAGGATCGTAGAAAAGGACACGTACGACTACGCCGTGATGAGATGCATCCCGTCGTCCACCTCCCCGAGCAGGAGGAGCACCAAATCGACCGATCCCGAGCTCGCCGGAAACCACCACCGTTGGAGTTCGAAGCCGATGTTCCAGGACCCCTAGCCTCCTCCTTTTCTTTCCAATCTACTAACTTACTCGTCCACCTCGCATCACCTCTTTACACCGTGGACAGGAGCGCTCGAACGAGGACTACAACCTTGCCGGAAGTTCGCCGGGTACGACCAGAGCCCGAGACGTACAGCCGCGCCTCACTGCTGAAAGAGGGACTCCGAATCGATGACATGGAGATCACCATGAGGAGCCGAAGGTTGTCATCCACTTCGTTGTCGACGTTGATCGCCAGGACTCTCTGCCGTCGTCTTCTTTCGATCACGCAGTCATCACGGTAAATATTGTCGATCGTAGTCTCTCATGCAATATAAAGTACACGGTTTTAACACTATATCAACTGTCATCCTTAGCCACGCGTCCTTTTCTATTCATTTTTCTTCTCACGCTCGTGGAGTAACCACCAGAGAAGTAGCTCACGTACCCGACATGCAAAATTAAATTCTTAACTAAAATTTTCTACCCAGCAGCTTCGTTTTAATTTTCTTTTTACCGAATACATACCGGCCCATTGTACCTGGCACTTGTTTTTATTTCTTTTACTTTTCCATTGCATGCGAGTCCAGATCAACAGTTAGAAAAAAACATCATATAGATTCGAGGGCAACGTATGAGCTCACAACATTTATATAACTTATAAATTATATATCTTGATTTCTAGACATCCGTATTAGTGGATTCTTGTTTCGTTGGATTCATAAATAAAACATCTATCCATTATTAGATCTATAATTTCCATCCTTCAAATAAATTCTATATGTTAAAATTCAAACTTGAATTTGAACCATCTGTTGACCATAACTTGATATCCGTACGTCATGTTTAGGTGATTCTTGTGGCAAATTGATCCTTGTAATATATTCTACCTTTGAGACCATTATAATCTACTATTATCTGAAATAACTATGTAATTGCTATTATTGCATGTTGTGGCGTTTATTTACTTGTCGGATGTTTTATTTGGCTCTTTACTTTAATGGTTGTTTCTTTATTTTGCAATGGTTATTTTATTAGTATATGTTTATATTCATTAGATTTATTCGGAGCGTGAGGGCGAGTATCACAAAGAAATAATCATCGTCAAATTATACTAAGGCAAGTTACACCTCTTGTTTATATAATGTCCCAGTTTTGATTCTATGCATGTTATGATCTTCAAATTCTATACTATGCATGTGTAGGATGTTTTGGTAGAATTCTCTTAGTATTATTTTGCAAGTGCGATAATTTTTGTAGTATGCCATTAGTAGCTCTATACTTAGGATTTTTCCTTCCTAATAGGTTCCCCTGTTTTTGCTAAGTGTTCTTGTTATGCTATATACATAAAGTACCGTTGGGGGTTCGAAAGACAAGAAAGTTTCTAAGTATAAAGGCTCTCTTGAGCGATCTTATCTTCTCAAATCCACTTCAAAATAAAACTAAGTTTTCTTCTGGCGGAATGGTTGTCGGGTCAACGAGTGAGATTTTGGTGGAGGACGACCGCCCAGGAATCAAAGAAGTCTGCCATGTTTCAGAATTCAGAAGCTTCCAGTGCAACCACAATACATATGGGCTCTATCTTGGCCTAGTACTTAGTGGGAAACCTCACCTGGGTACCAACGTTTGGAGGTTATTGGCACGGTTGGATCCAGAAGGTAGAGCTAAGGGAAAGCCTCGTCATGTGTGGCGCCCCGCAAAAACCACTACTAGAAAATCGCGTTGTTTTTGTGCATTGCATCATCATCACCGCATGCTCATGTCATCATGCCACACTGCATTTGAGCATCGTCATGTCATCTTGCATTTGTTTGCATAAAACTATTTTCGAAAAGCCTGGTTTTGTTTTCTAAACACCCCATCTTTATTTCAAATTAAAACCGGGTTTCCGGATTATTTCGTTTTGTCTACCCACGTTTTGCAAAAGCCCCATTTTAAATAAATAAAATGTTTAATTATTTTTAGGGGGCAGCCGTACCGGGCCGATCCGACCCAGTCGGCCACCCCAGTACAAAACCAGCCTACCCAGACCTTTTTCTACCCAACCCTATTCTACCCAGCCTCCCTCCACCTCACCCTGACCAATCCCCTCCCTCCACCTCACCACTCCCTTCCCCTCAACCAATCCTGGGTCGCCACCTCCCCCCTCTCTCTCTCTCCTGGACCTACCCACTCACACACAGCCCCCCACCTACCCCCCTCTCTCTCTCTCCCCGACAGCCTGGCCCCACCCCTCTCACGTCGCGGTCAACCCCGCTACCCCACGCGACCCCACCCCCCACTGGACACACACCACACACGCAACTCCACGCACGCCACCCCGCAACCCAGCCCCGCTCCTCACCCTTCCGCGTGGACCCCACCAGGGACCTCGTCTCCATCCTCACCACCCACCTCTGCTTCGATCCCTCCCCATCGTCCCATCGCGCTGCCGCTGGCCTCTTCTCTGTCGCGAGCGTGGCCGCGCCATGGCCGCCTCCTTCGACCTCCCCATCCCGAGGCCGCCTCGCCTCCCGCCTGCCGGCTCTGCACCGATCCCGCCGTCGGACCCGTCCTCCGCGACCTCTACCTCCTTTCCCGACGTCCTCTCCTCCCTCCGGCCTTCCCTCCCCCTGCCGGCTGCACCCCCATCTTCCTCTTCCTGGCCGCTCGCCCGGGGCGCCCTGCCTCCTCCGGCCACCTTTCGCGAGCCCCGAGCTCCTCGACGCCCTGCTGCCTCCCTCTCAGGCTCGTGGTCACCGCCGCCGAGGACCCCTCTCCGCCGCCTCTCTCGGACCCCTCGCTCGCAGAACCGACCGTCTTCCCCAGGCCGCTGCCGGTCCTCCTCTTCCCTTTGTCCGCCTGGCGCCTCGTTCGACGCCACCCCTGCACCGAGACGCTGCCACCCCGTCGTTCCCCTGCTTGCCCTCCAACACGGCTGCACCATCTCCTCTGCCTCGCGTGTGTAGCCGCCTTGCAAGTGCCGACAAGCCGGCCCCCTGATGTTCCTTCTGTTGGTTCTCATGCGAGGCCCGGCGCGTTCTTCTACAGTCACCGTGTGCTTGTGTTGGATGCATGTGACCAAGTCTGGCACAGCGAGGTGAAGTGAAGTGGAGAGGTCGATGTTGCGGTACAGGTGTTCTACCCAAGATCTTCGTTCTTTTGGAGTCTCCATTTGGTTAAGACCTCCTTCCCGGAACGCCAAGATTCCCGATCCGATGATCGAGACCCCAAAGCACGATCCGAAGACTGACCCCGGTGTCGAGCCCCAAGTTCGCCTCTGATGATCAAGATGGTACCCCAAGATCTCCATCGTATGTGTCGTGTCCAAGACCAAAGCGATGACAAGATCTACCGATGACCGAGAGCCCGGACGCCAAGATCCACGACTCAGAGATGCCAGAACACCAAGTTCGTCGAGACCCTGAGGACCCGTTCCCGGAGGCGAAGTCCGGACCCGAAGACCGCCAAGATCGCCACCGGTACGACAAGCACTTCGCCGCGGAACGCCAAGTTCTGCATCCCGAACGCCAAGACCGACCCGATACACGGACTCGACAAGATCTTCGCGACGGCAAGATCGACCGCTTGGACCCAAGTTCTTCGTCACGACACAACAAGTTCTCCATCTTGAATCTGAACCTCGATCCCTGTTGAACCCTGAGTCCGGCCCCGAACCCCCCCCCCCCCCCCGGAACCAAGATCTCCCGAGCCCAGATGTGTGAACCTTTTCCCGAGCCCCTATTTTATAAATGCTTTATATAAAACTTGTTGCATATTAAATTGTCCATACTCGCATACATATTGTGGTTGTTGGGGGTATTTTGGCGATTCACCTAAATTAAATATGGAGTCCATCTGTGGGATATACTTGTATTATACCGCCTCCATTTAAATTGGTGTAGCGAATCGATGCCATGTTTTCACCTTGTTAATACAACATTCAAATTGCAGGGTATCTAAATAACATGAACCTATTAATTAGTTGTCGGGACCCCGGTTCCGCTTAATCTTGCCTAATTGCACCGCACCTTTGCCATGTCATACATCATACATGCATCATGCCCGATCTTTTGCCGTAGTATTAAATAGTGCATCCGGTGCTTCTTCTAGTGTTTTTCTTCTTCGCGGATAAGGCCGTTGAGTTGATGTGAGCTTCGCCCCGATCTTCGGTTGAACCTTCGGCAATGTTTTCAGGCGAGCATCTCCCCCTTTCTACCTATCTTACTTTTATAGTCTTTATTTCCTCCTGTTGATCTATTGCTATCTGTGTTGCGATGCTCTAGTTTTCGTACCCATGATATCCCTTGCAGCCGTATATCGCATTGGACACATCCTATTACCTGTTGTTTGGTAGATAGTTGGACCTGCGCGTCGTAGTCGCTTGCTCAAGTGCTGTTGCGTGTCGTCAAGTACCACAGTTTTTGGAGTATTGCCGTATGTTTAAGGTTGGATATGATCATGGCTTTAATTATCGTTTACTTTAATTATTGTTTAATAACTAAAATTGAAGTAGGTAAATGCAGAGGCACAGGTGGGCAATAGATGTTATTTGGTTGTTAACCGTCCACTTGTGTCCCATAGGACCCCGAGTTCTTGACACCTGTTCCGAGATCGAGCGCGCTAACCACAGGTGGGGTGTATGGGAACCCCCATCGATTTAGTACCTGATTCCAAGTACTGTACTGGGGGCCACAAACTAGTTTGAGGTTTTATTTACTATCCTGTAATTATGCCATGCTTTACTGCTTTATTTAAATTGTGCGAGGTACTGCACCTGTACTGTTTAGGAACCCCGGGACACGTTTTCGCTGTATCGACAAGCCCAGTCACATTTTCGGGTTCCCAGTCGTTTACAGCCGTCCACCCAAACCCTGAGTCCGTCTCGGAGACCGGCCGACTTCGTTGCGGGTAGCTTAGTGGGGTGGCCCCCCGTTCTTGCTTTGGGTCTGGGAAACGTCGTGTCCGAAACCCCGTCGACATACCGTTGGGTGTATGTTTTGTGATCTTGTACCTACCTGATCCGACAACAAGGGTGTAGGTGCGTGTGGGAACTTTGGTGCACCCCTGCAGGGTTAAATCTTTTCGAGAAGCCGTGTCTGCGGTTATGGACGACTTGGAGCACAGTTCTTGATCATAGACAACTATAACTAAAGTTTACTGCTATAATTTGACTTGTATCCGATATGACTAGTAATCAGCTCCACTACAACGGAATGGCTAAATAAAAGTGCCAACAACTGCTGGGTTTGGGGATATCTCATGCTACTTGTATCTGACTAGTAAGTGTTGCAACTACAACGGAATGGTTAACTAAAAGTGCCCACTGCTTATCATATCAGGATGAATATCTATACCTGACTAATAATTGCTGCAACGATAACTGAATAAATAAAACTGCCAACGGTGTGAGTTCCTCGGTTGACTTCCTCGTTTGGTCTCGAGGGGGAAATACCAGGATGGGTATGTTTGGTGGTAGTATCCGGTTGGTTCCGAATAGGTCTTTCTTATCCCTCTCTGATAGCCGACAGTTATCTCGAGTCTCTATAGGTTGTTTAGTGCATGCCGCGCTGCCGCTCAGTCCACATACCTATGTAGGCGAGGACCACCGAATTCTAGCCTCGCCGTGTACTGGCCTCAGTACTGACCGCTCTCTCTTTTTCTTTTGCCCTTTTTCGGCACCCCTTTTGTTTAAGCAGGTTTTGAGATCGACGTCGTTAGCAGGGTTACCCTTCCGGCTTGTCCTGGGCAGGGTTATGGACGCCATTGGTTATTCTTCAGGGCTCTTAGCTCAATTTGCATCTTGTCCGTACTCGGACGCTGCATCGTTTTAAAGGTGATTTGGGTCTTCATATTGTATATCTGTATTCTTGACTCTTTGAGTCGCTGTTGTATATATCGGTTCTGTGGGTTCCAGCGTGGACTATTGTGTAATGATATTACTTCTTTTTCCACCCGCACAAAAGTGCCTGGTGGGCACCTTTGAATCGTTTCTATGCGGGTTTGGCGGGTTTCGCTAAAACTTGCATAGGGCCGATTCTGAGGGTGTTACAGAGTGGTATCAGAGCTCAGCAGTTGCGATACCCCACAAGTCCAGCCTGTAGGATAACCTAGCTAACGGCCGAAGTAGAGTGTCAAAACTATTTTGCAAAATCGGTTGGATAGTTCTGATTAGGTCTGATTTTACTCCTTACCCCTCTGCTGCTCTCCTCTCACCTCTGCGTGATTTGAATCCGCTCTCTTCTCTCTCTTCGAGTCCAGGATTTCTCGTGGTTGGGTTCCGTCGTACCTTCAGGGTTTCGCTTCCTCTTTTGGTGAAGGTGTGTCTACATCTGGCCTTCATGCTATCCGAGGAATCCTCCGTCTGGTGGACTTCTCTTTGTTCCTTCTCGTGCCTTCCGGTGTTTTCCGACGCGACGACATCATATACGTCAGATCCAATGCAGAGTCTGCATCACTCCTTTGTTTCTGAACCTCGTTTGTCGAGATCTTCAGTCTGAATTCTGAGAGTTGGTTGCATAATTCTTCTATTCATGTGCAGAGTAATGCTTTGGGTGTGCGATGGACTGATCACCATCCGACTACTCTTATCATTCGCTCTTGTACATTGAGTCGGTGGATCGATGCAATTATACTCATTCCGTGGAAGTTAGAGGTCGCCTTATCTTTTGGATACCTCTACCTTCGTCCTTTGTTTCTCCGGAGTGTTCTCTCGATGGACGTGAGCCCCGACCCTTGTTGGTGGTGTCGCCAATTTCAAGATGAAGAAGGAACCCTCGTTAGTGGTGTCGCGAGGATCTACACGAAGCGAGAAGATTCAGATCGGCGGCCTTCTTCCCCGTACCAGGAGGCGGATCTCGAGGGCGAGATCCATTGTTAGTGGTGTCGAATTGTGGCGCCCCGCAAAAACCACTACTAGAAAATCACGTTGTTTTTGTGCATTGCATCATCATGACCGCATGCTCATGTCATCATGCCGCATTGCATTTGAGCATCGTCATGTCATCTTGCATTTGTTTGCATAAAACTATTTTCGAAAAGCCTAGTTTTGTTTTCTAAACACCCCATCTTTATTTCAAATTAAAACCGGGTCTCCGGAATATTTCGTTTTGTCTACCCACGGTTTGCAAAAGCCCCGTTTTAAATAAATAAAATGTTTAATTATTTTTAGGGGGCAGCCGTATCGGGCCGATCCGACCCAGTCGGCCACCCCCAGTACAAAACCAGCCTACCCAGACCTTTTTCTACCCAACCCTATTCTACCCAGCCTCCCTCCACCTCACCCTGACCAATCCCCTCCCTCCACCTCACCACTCCCTTCCCCTCAACCAATCCTGGGTCGCCACCTCCTCTCTCTCTCTCTCTCTCTCCTGGACCTACCCACTCACACACAGCCCCCCACCTACCCCCCTCTCTCTCTCTCCCCGACAGCCTGGCCCCACCCCTCTCACGTCGCGGTCAACCCCGCTACCCCATGCGACCCCACCCCCCACTGGACACACACCACACACGCAACTCCACGCACGCCACCCCGCAACCCAGCCCCGCTCCTCACCCTTCCGCGTGGACCCCACCAGGGACCTCGTCTCCATCCTCACCACCCACCTCTGCTTCGATCCCTCCCCATCGTCCCATCGCGCTGCCGCTAGCCTCTTCTCTGTCGCGAGCGTGGCCGCGCCATGGCCGCCTCCTTCGACCTCCCCATCCCGAGACCGCCTCGCCTCCCGCCTGCTGGCTCTGCACCGATCCCGTCGTCGAACCCGTCCTCCGCGACCTCTACCTCCTTTCCTGACGTCCTCTCCTTCCTCCGGCCTTCCCTCCCCCTGCCGGCCGCACCCCCATCTTCCTCTTCCTGGCCGCTCGCCCGGGGCGCCCTGCCTCCTCCGGCCACCTTCTGCGAGCCCCGAGCTCCTCGACGCCCTGCTGCCTCCCTCTCAGGCTCGTGGTCACCGCCGCCGAGGACCCCTCTCCGCCGCCTCTCTCGGACCCCTCGCTCGCAGAACCGACCGTCTTCCCCAGGCCGCTGCCGGTCCTCCTCTTCCCTCTGCCCGCCTGGCGCCTCGTCCGACGCCGCCCCTGCACCGAGCCGCTGCCACCCCATCGTTCCCCTGCTTGCCCTCCAACACGGCTGCACCATCTCCTCTGCCTCGCGTGTGTAGCCGCCTTGCAAGTGCCGACAAGCCGGCCCCCTGATGTTCCTTCTGTTGGTTCTCATGCGAGGCCCGACGCGTTCTTCTACAGTCACCGTGTGCTTGTGTTGGATGCATGTGACCAAGTCTGGCACAGCGAGGTGAAGTGAAGTGGAGAGGTCGATGTTGCGGTACAGGAGGTCTACCCAAGATCTTCGTTCTTTTGGAGTCTCCATTTGGTTAAGACCTCCTTCCCGGAACGCCAAGATTCCCGATCCGATGATCGAGACCCCAAAGCACGATCCGAAGACTGACCCCGGTGTCGAGCCCCAAGTTCGCCTCTGATGATCAAGATGGTACCCCAAGATCTCCATTGTATGTGTCGTGTCCAAGACCAAAGCGATGACAAGATCTACCGATGACCGAGAGCCCGGACGCCAAGATCCACGACTCAGAGATGCCAGAACACCAAGTTCGTCGAGACCCTGAGGACCCGTTCCCGGAGGCGAAGTCCGGACCCGAAGACCGCCAAGATCGCCACCGGTACGACAAGCACTTCGCCGCGGAACGCCAAGTTCTGCATCCCGAACGCCAAGACCGACCCGATACACGGACTCGACAAGATCTTCGCGACGGCAAGATCGACCGCTTGGACCCAAGTTCTCCGTCACGACACAACAAGTTCTCCATCTTGAATCTGAACCTCGATCCCTGTTGAACCCTGAGTCCGGCCCGGAACCCCCCCGGAACCAAGATCTCCCGAGCCCAGATGTATGAACCTTTTCCCGAGCCCCTATTTTATAAATGCTTTATATAAAACTTGTTGCATATTAAATTGTCCATACTCGCATACATATTGTGGTTGTTGGGGGTATTTTGGCGATTCACCTAAATTAAATATGTAGTCCATCTGCGGGATATACTTGTATTATACCGCCTCCATTTAAATTGGTGTAGCGAATCGATACCATGTTTTCGCCTTGTTAATACAACATTCAAATTGCAGGGTATCTAAATAACATGAACCTATTAATTAGTTGTCGGGACCCCGGTTCCGCTTAATCTTGCCTAATTGCACCGCACCTTTGCCATGTCATACATCATACATGCATCATGCCCGATCTTTTGCCGTAGTATTAAATAGTGCATCCGGTGCTTCTTCTAGTGTTTTTCTTCTTCGCGGATAAGGCCGTTGAGTTGATGTGAGCTTCGCCCCGATCTTCGGTTGAACCTTCGGCAATGTTTTCAGGCGAGCATCTCCCCCTTTCTACCTATCTTACTTTTATAGTCTTTATTTCCTCCTGTTGATCTATTGCTATCTGTGTTGCGATGCTCTAGTGTTCGTACCCGTGATATCCCTTGTAGCCGTATATCGCCTTGGACACATCCTATTACCTGTTGTTTGGTAGATAGTTGGACCTGCGCGTCGTAGTCGCTTGCTCAAGTGCTGTTGCGTGTCGTCAAGCACCACAGTTTTTGGAGTATTGTCGTATGTTTAAGGTTGGATATGATCATGGCTTTAATTATCGTTTACTTTAATTATTGTTTAATAACTAAAATTGAAGTAGGTAAATGCAGAGGCACAGGTGGGCAATAGATGTTATTTGGTTGTTAACCGTCCACTTGTGTCCCATAGGACCCCGAGTTCTTGACACCTGTTCCGAGATCAAGCGCGCTAACCACAGGTGGGGTGTATGGGCACCCCCATCGATTTAGTACCTGATTCCAAGTACTGTACTGGGGGCCACAAACTAGTTTGAGGTTTTATTTACTATCCTGTAATTATGCCATGCTTTACTGCTTTATTTAAATTGTGCGAGGTACTGCACCTGTACTGTTTAGGAACCCCGGGACACGTTTTCGCTGTATCGACAAGCCCAGTCACATTTTCGGGTTCCCAGTCATTTACTGCCGTCCACCCAAACCCTGAGTCCGTTTTGGAGACCGGCCGACTTCGTTGCGGGTAGCTTAGTGGGGTGGCCCCCCGTTCTTGCTTTGGGTCTGGGAAACGTCGTGTCCGAAACCCCGTCGACATACCGTTGGGTGTATGTTTTGTGATCTTGTACCTACCTGATCCGACAACAAGGGTGTAGGTGCGTGTGGGAACTTTGGTGCACCCCTGCAGGGTTAAATCTTTTCGAGAAGCCGTGTCCGCGGTTATGGACGACTTGGAGCACAGTTCTTGATCATAGACAACTATAACTAAAGTTTACTGCTATAATTTGACTTGTATCCGATATGACTAGTAATCAGCTCCACTACAATAGAATGGCTAAATAAAAGTGCCAACAACTGCTGGGTTTGGGGATATCTCATGCTATTTGTATCTGACTAGTAAGTGTTGCAACTACAACGGAATGGTTAACTAAAAGTGCCCACTGCTTATCATATCAGGATGAATATCTATACCTGACTAGTAATTGCTGCAACGATAACTGAATAAATAAAACTGCCAACTGTGTGAGTTCCGCGGTTGACTTCCTCGTTTGGTCTCGAGGGGGAAATACCAGGATGGGTATGTTTGGTGGTAGTATCCGGTTGGTTCCGAATAGGTCTTTCTTATCCCTCTCTGATAGCCGACAGTTATCTCGAGTCTCTATAGGTTGTTTAGTGCATGCCGCGCTGCCGCTCAGTCCACATACCTATGTAGGCGAGGACCGCCGAATTCTAGCCTCGCCGTGTACTGGCCTCAGTACTGACCGCTCTCTCTTTTTCTTTTGCCCTTTGTCGGCACCCCTTTTGTTTAAGCAGGTTTTGAGATCGACGTCGTTAGCAGGGTTACCCTTCCGGCTTGGCCTGGGCAGGGTTATGGACGCCATTGGTTATTCTTCAGGGCTCTTAGCTCAATTTGCATCTTGTGCGTACTCGGACGCTGCATCGTTTTAAAGGTGATTTGGATCTTCATATTGTATATCTGTATTCTTGACTCTTTGAGTCGCTGTTGTATATATCGGTTCTTTGGGTTCCATCGTGGACTATTGTGTAATGATATTACTTCGTTTTCCACCCGCACAAAAGTGCCTGGTGGGCACCTTTGAATCGTTTCTATGCGGGTTTGGCGGGTTTCGCTAAAACTTGCATAGGGCCGATTCTGAGGGTGTTACAGAGTGGTATCAGAGCTCAGCAATTGCGATACCCCACAAGTCCAGCCTGTAGGATAACCTAGCTAACGGCCGAAGTAGAGTGTCAAAACTATTTTGCAAAATCGGTTGGATAGTTCTGATTAGGTCTGATTTTACTCCTTACCCCTCTGCTGCTCTCCTCTCACCTCTGCGTGATTTGAATCCGCTCTCTTCTCTCTCTTCGAGTCCAGGATTTCTCGTGGTTGGGTTCCGTCGTACCTTCAGGGTTTCGCTTCCTCTTTTGGTGAAGGTGTGTCTACATCTGGCCTTCATGCTATCCGAGGAATCCTCCGTCTGGTGGACTTCTCTTTGTTCCTTCTCGTGCCTTCCGGTGTTTTCCGATGCGACGACATCATCTACGTCAGATCCAATGCAGAGTCTGCATCACTCCTTTGTTTCTGAACCTCGCTTGTCGAGATCTTCAGTCTGAATTCTGAGAGTTGGTTGCATAATTCTTCTATTCATGTGCAGAGTAATGCTTTGGGTGTGCGATGGACTGATCACCATCCGACTACTCTTATCATTCGCTCTTGTACATTGAGTCAGTGGATCGATGCAATTATACTCATTCCGTGGAAGTTAGAGGTCGCCTTATCTTTTGGATACCTCTACCTTCGTCCTTTGTTTCTCCGGAGTGTTCTCTCGATGGACGTGAGCCCCGACCCTTGTTGGTGGTGTCGCCAATTTCAAGATGAAGAAGGAACCCTCGTCAGTGGTGTCGCGAGGATCTACACGAAGCGAGAAGATTCAGATCGGCGGCCTTCTTCCCTGTACCAGGAGGCGGATCTCGAGGGCGAGATCCATTGTTAGTGGTGTCGAATTGTGGCGCCCCGCAAAAACCACTACTAGAAAATCGCATTGTTTTTGTGCATTGGATCATCATGACCGCATGCTCATGTCATCATGCCGCATTGCATTTGAGCATCGTCATGTCATCTTGCATTTGTTTGCATAAAACTATTTTCGAAAAGCCTGGTTTTGTTTTCTAAACACCCCATCTTTATTTCAAATTAAAACCGGGTCTCCGGAATATTTCGTTTTGTCTACCCACGGTTTGCAAAAGCCCCGTTTTAAATAAATAAAATGTTTAATTATTTTTAGGGGGCAGCCGTACCGGGCCGATCCGACCCAGTCGGCCACCCCCAATACAAAACCAGCCTACCCAGACCTTTTTCTACCCAACCCTATTCTACCCAGCCTCCCTCCACCTCACCCTGACCAATCCCCTCCCTCCACCTCACCACTCCCTTCCCCTCAACCAATCCTGGGTCGCCACCTCCTCTCTCTCTCTCTCTCTCCTGGACCTACCCACTCACACACAGCCCCCCACCTACCCCCCTCTCTCTCTCTCCCCGACAGCCTGGCCCCACCCCTCTCACGTCGCGGTCAACCCCGCTACCCCACGCGACCCCACCCCCCACTGGACACACACCACACACGCAACTCCACGCACGCCACCCCGCAACCCAGCCCCGCTCCTCACCCTTCCGCGTGGACCCCACCAGGGACCTCGTCTCCATCCTCACCACCCACCTCTGCTTCGATCCCTCCCCATCGTCCCATCGCGCTGCCGCTGGCCTCTTCTCTGTCGCGAGCGTGGCCGCGCCATGGCCGCCTCCTTCGACCTCCCCATACCGAGACCGCCTCGCCTCCCGCCTGACGGCTCTGCACCGATCCCGCCGTCGGACCCGTCCTCCGCGACCTCTACCTCCTTTCCCGACGTCCTCTCCTTCCTCCGGCCTTCCCTCCCCCTGCCGGCCGCACCCCCATCTTCCTCTTCCTGGCCGCTCGCCCGGGGCGCCCTGCCTCCTCCGGCCACCTTCTGCGAGCCCCGAGCTCCTCGACGCCCTGCTGCCTCCCTCTCAGGCTCGTGGTCACTGCTGCCGAGGACCCCTCTCCGCCGTCTCTCTCGGACCCCTCGCTCGCAGAACCGACCGTCTTCCCCAGGCCGCTGCCGGTCCTCCTCTTCCCTCTGCCCGCCTGGCGCCTCGTCCGACGCCGCCCCTGCACCGAGCCACTGCCACCCCATCGTTCCCCTGCTTGCCCTCCAACACGGCTGCACCATCTCCTCTGCCTCGCGTGTGTAGCCGCCTTGCAAGTGCCGACAAGCCGGCCCCCTGATGTTCCTTCTGTTGGTTCTCATGCGAGGCTCGACGCGTTCTTCTACAGTCACCGTGTGCTTGTGTTGGATGCATGTGACCAAGTCTGGCACAGCGAGGTGAAGTGAAGTGGAGAGGTCGATGTTGCGGTACAGGAGGTCTACCCAAGATCTTCGTTCTTTTGGAGTCTCCATTTGGTTAAGACCTCCTTCCCGGAACGCCAAGATTCCCGATCCGATGATCGAGACCCCAAAGCACGATCCGAAGACTGACCCCGGTGTCGAGCCCCAAGTTCGCCTCTGATGATCAAGATGGTACCCCAAGATCTCCATTGTATGTGTCGTGTCCAAGACCAAAGCGATGACAAGATCTACCGATGACCGAGAGCCCGGACGCCAAGATCCACGACTCAGAGATGCCAGAACACCAAGTTCGTCGAGACCCTGAGGACCCGTTCCCGGAGGCGAAGTCTGGACCCGAAGACCGCCAAGATAGCCACCGGTACGACAAGCACTTCGCCGCGGAACGCCAAGTTCTGCATCCCGAACGCCAAGACCGACCCGATACACGGACTCGACAAGATCTTCGCGACGGCAAGATCGACCGCTTGGACCCAAGTTCTCCGTCACGACACAACAAGTTCTCCATCTTGAATCTGAACCTCGATCCCTGTTGAACCCTGAGTCCGGCCCGGAACCCCCCCGGAACCAAGATCTCCCGAGCCCAGATGTGTGAACCTTTTCCCGAGCCCCTATTTTATAAATGCTTTATATAAAACTTGTTGCATATTAAATTGTCCATACTCGCATACATATTGTGGTTGTTGGGGATATTTTGGCGATTCACCTAAATTAAATATGTAGTCCAGCTGCGGGATATACTTGTATTATACCGCCTCCATTTAAATTGGTGTAGCGAATCGATGCCATGTTTTCGCCTTGTTAATACAACATTCAAATTGCAGGGTATCTAAATAACATGAACCTATTAATTAGTTGTCGGGACCCCGGTTCCGCTTAATCTTGCCTAATTGCACCGCACCTTTTCCATGTCATACATCATACATGCATCATGCCCGATCTTTTGCCGTAGTATTAAATAGTGCATCCGGTGCTTCTTCTAGTGTTTTTCTTCTTCGCGGATAAGGCCGTTGAGTTGATGTGAGCTTCGCCCCGATCTTCGGTTGAACCTTCGGCAATGTTTTTAGGCGAGCATCTCCCCCTTTCTACCTATCTTACTTTTATAGTCTTTATTTCCTCCTGTTGATCTATTGCTATCTGTGTTGCGATGCTCTAGTTTTCGTACCCGTGATATCCCTTGTAGCCGTATATCGCCTTGGACACATCCTATTACCTGTTGTTTGGTAGATAGTTGGACCTGCGCGTCGTAGTCGCTTGCTCAAGTGCTGTTGTGTGTCATCAAGCACCACAGTTTTTGGAGTATTGTCATATGTTTAAGGTTGGATATGATCATGGCTTTAATTATCGTTTACTTTAATTATTGTTTAATAACTAAAATTGAAGTAGGTAAATGCAGAGGCACAGGTGGGCAATAGATGTTATTTGGTTGTTAACCGTCCACTTGTGTCCCATAGGACCCCGAGTTCTTGACACCTGTTCCGAGATCGAGCGCGCTAACCACAGGTGGGGTGTATGGGCACCCCCATCGATTTAGTACCTGATTCCAAGTACTGTACTGGGGGCCACAAACTAGTTTGAGGTTTTATTTACTATCCTGTAATTATGCCATGCTTTACTGCTTTATTTAAATTGTGCGAGGTACTGCACCTGTACTGTTTAGGAACCCCGGGACACGTTTTCGCTGTATCGACAAGCCCAGTCACATTTTCGGGTTCCCAGTCGTTTACAGCCGTCCACCCAAACCCTGAGTCCATCTCGGAGACCGGCCGACTTCGTTGCGGGTAGCTTAGTGGGGTGGCCCCCCGTTCTTGCTTTGGGTCTGGGAAACGTCGTGTCCGAAACCCCGTCGACATACCGTTGGGTGTATGTTTTGTGATCTTGTACCTACCTGATCCGACAACAAGGGTGTAGGTGCGTGTGGGAACTTTGGTGCACCCCTGCAGGGTTAAATCTTTTCGAGAAGCCGTGTCCGCGGTTATGGACGACTTGGAGCACAGTTCTTGATCATAGACAACTATAACTAAAGTTTACTGCTATAATTTGACTTGTATCCGATATGACTAGTAATCAGCTCCACTACAACGGAATGGCTAAATAAAAGTGCCAACAACTGCTGGGTTTGGGGATATCTCATGCTATTTGTATCTGACTAGTAAGTGTTGCAACTACAACGGAATGGTTAACTAAAAGTGCCCACTGCTTATCATATCAGGATGAATATCTATACCTGACTAGTAATTGCTACAATGATAACTGAATAAATAAAACTTCCAACGGTGTGAGTTCCTCGGTTGACTTCCTCGTTTGGTCTCGAGGGGGAAATACCAGGATGGGTATGTTTGGTGGTAGTATCCGGTTGGTTCCGAATAGGTCTTTCTTATCCCTCTCTCATAGCCGACAGTTATCTCGAGTCTCTATAGGTTGTTTAGTGCATGCCGCGCTGCCGCTCAGTCCACATACCTATGTAGGCGAGGACCGCCGAATTCTAGCCTCGCCATGTACTGGCCTCAGTACTGACCGCTCTCTCTTTTTCTTTTGCCCTTTGTCGGCACCCCTTTTGTTTAAGCAGGTTTTGAGATCGACGTCGTTAGCAGGGTTACCCTTCCGACTTGGCCTGGGCAGGGTTATGGACGCCATTGGTTATTCTTCAGGGCTCTTAGCTCAATTTGCATCTTGTACGTACTCGGACGCTGCATCGTTTTAAAGGTGATTTGGATCTTCATATTGTATATCTGTATTCTTGACTCTTTGAGTCGCCGTTGTATATATCGGTTCTGTGGGTTCCATCGTGGACTATTGTGTAATGATATTACTTCGTTTTCCACCCGCATGAAAGTGCCTGGTGGGCACCTTTGAATCGTTTCTATGCGGGTTTGGCGGGTTTCGCTAAAACTTGCATAGGGCCGATTCTGAGGGTGTTACATCATGGTCTTGTCTGTAATAGGACTTGATCATGGATAATGGGTAAAGTGCACAAACTCTCGAGAGTAATCAATCTAATCGATCAGCTGTGCTCACGGAAACAGAACAACATTGAGCATCTGAAGGATCTTCCTCTCTCCTTTCTAAACAAAGTTTTGAAACCCCATGGCGTGAGTAATATGGACTTGGTGAGTAATATCCAAGTGTTTTGTTGTTTGGACACTTGGTGAGTAATATCCTCGTGTGCCATTCGATCCTATTTTACTTAAGAAAATGTTTACAAAGTAGGATAAAAACTCTTCTCTTTTCTCCTTACTTAGAGAAAAATTGGCTTTATGAAAAAGAACCCCAAAGCCTACTCAAGCCTTGCATGTAGAGTTAGCCTTATTCTTTCCTTATTTGCCAATACATTCAAAGTATTGACCCGACTTGTTGGCTACACGTTTCATGTGCAGAATTTTTGGAGATTGTTGAAAGGTGCGCTAGGATCGAGGTTCTTCACTCAACCTTCCTGTGGCATTGATGGGACTCCCAAGTTGTATATATTTTGCTTCTCTTGTAATAATGTAAACACTGGATTATTTGATTCATGTAATAAAGACTTGTGTTTTACATGATATTTCATCGACTGTGAGTGCTAGCTAATGATCCAGGGACTAGCATGTTAATCACAGGGACTTAGGATATTTTTCGATCCGAGGTCGCAACATTATCCTATTGTGATTGAGCAATTTGGGTAAATGTCGAGACATAGAATAGTTTGACCATTTAAGTGCTAAGTATCACAATGTAAACCTATATGAGGAGGTGTCATATACTACACAACTAAGACTGAATTCTAGAGATATTATACTCAACTAATATACTCCGGGCTTAGAATATTGTGTGTTATATGTACCACATTTGGATTTCTTGGTTTTTCTTGAATCTTTTTGATTGACTAGATCTGTACATGAAGTTTGACCTGGTGTGCAAATGCATGTTGCAACATCCAGTTACTACTTGATGATATAGACCTAGATAGGAATGGGAATTCGTGTAAGCGAGTGACGAGTTCCAAAGACCAAGATGAAGACTTGCATGAAGAATGACGCAAGTATAAGGAGTATCAATGTAAACTAAAGGATGAATTAATTTCAGATCATTACCAGTCAGCAACAAGAAGGAAGATTAATGTAGGAAGTATAAGGAACAACAAGAAGTGATGAACTTAAGGTATAATCAAAGTAGGTGATATTGCTAAGGAATTAATGAAGTAGTCGTACCTAGTTCATGGAAGCATCATGAATTAGTACAAAGAAGAAGCTTTGGAACAAAATGGTATTCAAGCTCTGACAATTCAGAGAGAATGCTAGTAGTATGTCGGGAACCGTAGAAATAATCCATACATCCTAAGATGGTCCGCAGTTGGTAATTGTCCGCAGGTGATATTTGGTTGACTTAGTTAACCAGATTATCTTGATTGTTGCATAAAGAGCATAAAACTTGGCCTAAGTTAAGTAAGACATAAATGAGTATAAAATTTAAGGCGGCCGTCTTTTGAAGAGCTTCTCGAAGTCAGACCTATCAAAGCGAAAATGTCCAAATAGTAAGTAAGACAAATAATGCTGAAAGATTCACTTCGGAGATCCACAATTGTGTGGATACATCGTACAATATTTCATAAGACCCTAAATAGGTAGAGTATAAGCTGGATAGAGACCAATATTCTAATTATAAAGCCAATAAATACTATATAGACAGTTTGGAGACCATTAGTAAAACCTAAGGGGGAGAGTATACAGTAAACGGAAGTACTGTTATCTGAAATTCACAATAAAAGGTAGTTGAAGAAGTACTTAAGGTGATAACAAAAGATTATCTAAAGCTTGATAAGGTAAAAGCTTGAAGGAAATTAAATAGATTATTCCTAACAGACTAATTATAGAGGAAACAACTCTTAAGTAATTCTTAAGAGGTAATAAAGCATACCTAATTGGACATGTGTAGTGAAACAAGAAATTCCGATGGTACGGACTAAACGTGTTCAAAACCAATCTTTGGAAAGAATACCAGTATAAACCATACAATGAAAAAACAAAAAGTTAGTATTTTGGCCACATCTAGTGTCTAAAACAAATTGAAAACTCTGTTTAGTGAGACTTCCTAAACCTTACATAGTATAGTAAGGAAGTTCAATGATCAAATAAAAGAGTTGGAATAGAATACCTAATCATGGAAATGAATTAAATAAGAGACTCCAATTTAAGGATTTCCTAATAAGGACATATCCCTAAGGGACTATGGTAAAAGGAACTTTGGAGGATTGAGACAACAAATTGGAGATTTCAAGTATGATGAAAATACAAGGAAACTATCTGGATATGGAATACTACAATTATTTCCATTTGAGGTTACCATGGAGTTGATAAATGTTGTAACCAACACAAGTCAATTCCTTACTCTAAAACATGAGAGTTTACGAACTTCGAGGATGAAGTTTATTTTAAGGGGGAGAGTATGTAACATCCCAGCATTAGAGCTTAGAAATAAGCTGAACACATATGTGTGCATTGCATTCATGCATAGAAAATCCGAAGAATTTTCGCGCTTTTGAACAAAACTTGTCAAAGGGATTGAAGCTTCTCTTAACTTGATGTAATTGTAGTAGATCATCAAGTTGATTGCGATAGGTTTCAATGTGACCTTTGCTAAAAACTTATTTTGGGTAATCATGATTTGATCTAACGGTAGATCAAATGTACTAAAACTAAACCACCACATATTATTTAATGTTTGATGTTAATCTTTAAGAGATCATATCCTAGTATTCATTACACAACTCATGAATACCAAGTTATGAATATAACTTAAGTAATGGGAATGTAACAACTAAATCTTGATCTATCTTAATCTTATCTACTTATACCATGAGTATCATGGTAATACCTAACCTTAACTCTTTAGTGAGATTGAGTAGGAAAGAAACCAAGTCAAGATCATTCACCATATATCTTTCTTCCCATATCATCTCTATTGAATCTTATTCTAATATTTGTTGTTCATCAATGTTGAGTAATCAACTATTGATTCACCAATTCTTAACCTATCAATTCTTGATTTATCAACTCTTGTCCTTAACATAGCATTCACTTAATTCATATAAAGAAAGAAGTAAGAAGAGGTAAATTGTAATACTAGTTTTAGATATCATCTATAGGATGGGAGTGTTTGAAGAGAATCAAAGCAATAGGATAGTTGATGGAGTTAACTCACTCCTGAATGGATAGCAGAGTAATCTGGAAGATATAATTATATGTGGTAACAAATAGGATTATAGGGATGAATTCTGAAGATAGTTACCAAGGAGTAATCCTATTGGATCAAGTAGGTATAGTCAATGAGTAATATCTCATAATCAGGTAGAGATACTAAGAAGATAATTATAATACAACTGTAATGTTGTATTGATGAAGCCCTGGTTAGCCAACTGGAAACCTAAACCATACAGGATCAAAGGATTATAATGATCATGTTTTATCACCAAGATTGAATGCTTATATCAAGTATAAGTGACATTGGTGGGTAGAACATGATTGAACCCTAGTATAGATATGTTATTCTAGGTTAGCCATGACAAGTCACCATGATATATATGAAGTTAGAGTATAAGATATTGGAGTCAAGTAGAGATAAGATAGTATGATTAAGATGATGCTAGAGCAACATTAGATTATAGAAGTACTCTTTTCCTCTTGGAAAATACTAAACACTTGAGGTGAAGTAGGATTTGATATATATATATATCTTGGAGTAATGTTAGTGATGGATGATGAAGGAAGAGTATAAATGGAGTTAGAAGTAATTACTTGTTGGAATAGGGGTTATCATTAGTAGAGAAGTGGATATAACCAAGTATAGATATGTGAAGATTATGAAAAGCTTTAGTGTCAAGCTCATTGGGTTTATAAATGATTTAGAAGAATAAAGGGTGGATAAGAATATTCTTGTGAAGTAAAGCTCATCATGTTAACACATGATGATGGATAGGAAGAAGTAGTATATCTAGGAAAGGAATTCTTTAATTAGAAGTCTAGAACTGTGAAATGTGGAAGATAGGAATTCTTGGTAAACATGCAACCTTAATTCTATAAGCAAACCTAATATCCATTTCATATATTTGATCAATCATCATATTATCTCAATCGCTTATCGGAATATTTTCCTATATCAAATCACCTAAGCACATCTTTGTCATTTTCAACCATCATAACCATATGTGCTTAAGAGTTATCTTTATAAATTATTTTCCATAAGACATTCCAAAACATAACTATCTTTTTTAAAGGGTGATATCATTAAAGATCATAAACATGAGGACAATATGACTTAACCATTAATCTTTACCCGTGCTTATAAAATAAATATGAGAGTATTAAAACTCCCAGAATTCATGGTAAATACTTATAATTCAAAACCTTAACTTCTGTTTCAATCATTATTGTCAATATATAAGTAAGGTCATAACCAAGATTATTGAAACAATATTCACCCATTAGTGGAATTGGGACAATAGAAGTTACTATATTAAGAACTTTAATAATTAAAACATCCTATATAATGATTGCTACATAAGAATAAATATGGATATATTCTTGGTGTGTCCTTAGCTATTTTAAACTATTCTCATTATATTCATTAAGAGGAAATAGAAATCATTTTATAAGATCATAAAAAAATCTTAAAACTCTAAAACCCTGAATTCTACTCATTCTATTTTATATAAGAACCTCTCATATGATTAGGTATTATAGAGTAGAAAAAGAGTAAATAAATAAAGTATATCATAATAATAATAAATCATACCAGAATCTTAAGTACATCTACACCAACTTCATAAACTCAAAAACAAATACAAGATGCAATTCTGAAAACAAAACAAAAAATAGAAAAGAAAAACGAACAAAAAATAGTTTCTAGCCGCAGCCCATCTTTCCTTCCCCTTTCATGTCGCTCACATGTGTCACACCGCGGCCCACTTGGCCCAAGTCCATCCCATACCGGTTCGTCACCTATCACCCCTTCGTCATCCTCACACAGGAAAGCAACTGCATGGGCAGCGCCGATGCCGTTCGTCGTCGCCGCTGCGATTACCGCCACTGCTGAGGTCGCCCTGCGAGGATAAGAACCCCACGTCGACGCCCTTATCCTCCTCTATCTCCCAATACCCATATGTTCCCCACTGAAGCTCTCTCTCTCGATTCCTTCTCTCACCCGAAACAGTAACTCGCCGGTGTACGTCGTTCCAGTCATGTTCGACCACCCCTTGACTCGCTGAAGACACCGTTGGAAGCTCTGACGTATCCTTGTTCGCCTAGGAACAAGAACGGGAGCTGGCACGCGTAAATCATGCGGAATCGGGCGTCATCTTCCGTCGTCCGTCATAGCCATTATCGTCGATTCGCTGTCGTCACGCCTCCCCGACCTCTCCATTGTCATCAGGGTGAGCTCCTGGATCTTCTAGTACTCTCCAATCACTTTATCTCACCGTAAATCACCGTCGCACAGCGCACTACCGTTGGCCACCGCACGCCGGAGCAACTCCGGTGACCATTCCCGAGCGGCGCAACCACTATGAGGCTCAACGTTGAGCACTAAGTCGAACACGACCAACCCCGCGTGCTCGAGCGCTCTCAATCCGAAGATCGAATCACGATCAGAGGATCATCCAGGGATGATGTCAGCGTGACATCACGATGATGTCATAATTCTATTTTAAAAATTGTGTTAATGTTTTCTGTAATAAATAAAAACCTTAGATATGACATGGCATAGGCCCCACTAGTCAGTGACTGGGGGTAAGGTTACACATGGTGAGAAAAACCCTTCACCCCATGCTGACATCAGCATTACATCATAAGCCATTTAATTATTTAAATTAATTATAGAAAATGCCCAAAACTTATAAATTCAATGTCTTTTATATTATAATTCAGACAAATATGTTTAATATATGAAAAAAATTAGAAAAATAAAATCTACAAATTTAAAATATTATCAAACATTATTATGTTAATTATTTAAATAAGTATTATTTAATAGAGATTTTATAAGTAATAATACTTTGATAATTCATATTTTAACATTGGTAAATGTTAAAAATATAAATAAAATACCAAAAATCTTAGAAATATAAGAACTATAATTTAAAACTATAATCATGCATTATTATTTCACTTAATTAAATATTTATTATTTATTAATAGTTTTAAATAATAAATCTTGTAAAAATCATATCTTATTATTTATAAATCATAAAAATAAATGTAATATACCAAAAAGATCAAAAAAATAATATTTACATGTTAAAAATATAACATTTCACTTTTAAAGTAAATAAAAATCTAATACCCTAATAACCTGAATTTAAATCCAAATTCCTTATTCAATAATTCATATAAGGGTAAATAAAATTTGTTAATATTCTAAAATCAACCAACTAAGGTCTAATAAATAGTATTAGTCTTAAATATTTATAATATAAAGTAAAATTGCTCCAACACATTTTAAATACAATTTTATTGAATTATCATTCAACCATATGTGTAGTTTATTTTCTAAAAAGATCTTTGTCAAGTATAAAATCTTCAAGAATAATTTGTGACTAAATAAAATCTTTTCCTTTAATTCAACCACAAGTTTATAAGCATACTAAAACACCAAAGTTAATTCATAAGAAGTTAAGTAATATTGTTTCCATATTTCTAACTTATTACCACCCATCTATAAGAAGGTAAATACTTCTATTCAATCATAATCTGATGAAAACATAACCCAAGTAAAAGTGTTACCAATCTTAGTTAGTTTAAGGAAACATTATGAAGTGAACAAAGTACAAATATCATAAGCATTACATCTTAAGTCCATTTATGTTCTTAAAGTTAACTTTAGTCTATAAGACTCTAAATATAATGCTAAAGACTTTGTTATATGTTTTATAGTTAACTTTGGTCTATTTTAATTAAGACCTAAAGCATATCAAGTCCAGACTATTCAAGCAAGCACAAACAACATCGACCACATTTGATTAACCACAAATATTGTTTAAACCTTGGCAAAGAAATCTTTTCTTCAAATGTTATTATTTTTGCCACTTCAAACAACAAATGACAATTAATAATAATCACATTACATTAAGCTTTACTTATATACTTAGGATTGTTAACACTTAAGTTACATATAAATGCCAATACTTGTAAAGTAAGATTTGAAGGTAAGGAAATTCTTATATAAGTAGTATTTTAGTAGCATTCCACATTTGTGTATCTCATTGTTTTATGGTATTATAATTACATATTGTTTCACACACACTTACAAGCCTTAATAAGAAGCACAAATAAGAAACTAATCTAAAAGGGAAACACATTCTAAAGAAACCAATCCCAATATCCAAACCCTAGAACAACGTTATCCCCGGGATTCGAGTTTATCAACTTGCATTACATTACTTATGCATAATAGCATCTTCCTTCTTTAAACATTAGTCCTTACCGGACCAATGATGCTGATTTCAGATATTGGATCTTTTATACTCCCTCCGTTCCTTGATATAAGGTGTATAGTTTTCTATAAAAAATTCCAGAATATAAGGTATATGGTGGGATCGTGCGATTTTTTTTACATAATTTAGGAGTCAAACTGATTTAGAGAGATGAGATACCGAGATTTCCTTATTTTCCTCTATTTTTACATTGGTCACCTACATGTAATAACATCTAGAAGTATTAAGTTTTTTTGTTTTAGCCTATGCGTTAATATTCGTGCAAGAAAACTATACACCTTATATCAAGGAACGAAGGGAGTATTGTCTTGAAGACCGTGAGTGCATAATCTTGCAATCACAAAAGGCAAGTTCACACTTGCTCATGTCCTTTGATTATTTTCTGTAAAGTATTTTGCAAATCCAGTGTTGTCATCACCTGCATTTCAAAAAGGTCGGAAAACACTATTTTTTATGATAATGTGAATTATTGGTTACTGATCCAGGGTGATCAGCTAATCTATTAAGTCTAGCAGTTGGAATACCACTGCACGGGACTATATCACCTAGGATTTAACAAACAATGTCGCCAGTGATTCTTGCGCCGTATATTACGTGTTGACCATGAGATTTGGAATGGGACGGAGAAGTCAGCTGTATCTTTTCCTCTCGTATGGAGACGGATGCGCGGTTCGTGCCTGTTATCACTCGTACTGTGCATATTAATTGGTAATTCGTAGAGGATATGAAACATATGGGTGGGAACCCTCAACGTCCCATGATAGTTCCGGCATCTGAACGGTCTGTACAAACCATTGCCGTAATTCAATGGGTGGGCATGGTGTACACCAAGGAGACATGCGGGGTCGCGGAGAAGGCAGTGATTGGCTTGGATCTTAGGTTGGGCCTCAAACCAAGGAAGTTTGAATGGGAACATACTCCCGGCCGTGCAACAAAGCCTAAGGTCTCTCATGGGTAAAGTGACACACCTCCGCAGAGTGTAAGAACTGTAACTTGTTACTCCCTATTCCGGGAAGGAGCTGCGAACGCGGCGGGAAAGGAACTCCATGAAAGTTCTGGTAAACCTGTGAAGGCTGACGGACATAGCTTTTCAGAATAAAAGCAACCTTTGAAGAAATGTTTACGAAAACCTGCATTGCCTACGACCTATGGTATGTGGCTGTAGATATAGTGCATCAAACACTCCTTTCCTAGTGAACTTGCTGAGTACGCTCGTACTCAACGTATCTTCTTAACTCTTGCTAGATTCTGAAGCCATTAAGACAGAGTCTACATCAAGTTATGCTCCAGGAATTATCATCAAAATCTAAAGCTCTTCAATAAAGTCAAGAAAGTCAACATATACATCAACTCAAGTGAAGACGAAGTTACCGATTAGATAGGAATATAATCTCTAGCCATAGAACATATTTCTTAAGTGTATTGCATTATCCGCAATTCAAGCCCCAATAGTTTAGATACTAGTCTTATTAGTATGATGGTTTTGAGAGTTGTTAATCTTTGATCTTCTTTGTAAGAAGTTTCTTTCTCTCTCTTTAACCTAGAGTATTCTCTGGATCTTGTGTAAAGAGTTAAGTTGTAACATATAGTCATGTCTTGGATCTGCTATGTTTCTGTTGTACCACTCTGAGGGATGTAATACTAGTGAACAGTGTTTCATTGGTATTATGTCAACGACTATAGTGTACTACATCATGCAGTGGTATGCTGGGTCCCCGCATAGAAGATGAAAAATCATCACGGCCGGAGGTGGAGGGAAAACAATCATCCTCAATAATGTTGGACTCACTATATTTATCTTAAAGCTTTATCCTCAATAATGTTGGACACGCTAGTACCGACCAAGGATACGAGGAGGAAGGAGGAAACTACGAGGAAGAAGCCGAGGAGAACTTCAACCACTGCTCTGCACAAGGCAAGCCTAATAATACTAGTTTATTGAGCAAGCTAACCCTTGCACTTATGAAAGTTAGATAACCTATGCAATGCACTAAGCATGCTTGGTTAGACACATTTGATGATACCCAATCCTAGTTTTACTTGCAAGCTTTCTACTTTATTTCTTTATCAAAGCTATTACTTAGAGCTTACATAAGTGATTTGGCCTAAGCTATTACTTAGAGCTTACTTGCAAGATAATTGAAGGTTGCATAAAGAGCATTAAATTTGGCCTAAGCTAGAAAATCTTAATGTCATCCTAAGGCATGAGATTGAACTTAGTTAAACCCCACTTGTTTACCACCCCTCATTAGTACTTACCCCCACTTGTAGATGCTAGTGATAAGCATAAAACTTGATCAACTTTAGATGGGAATACTTGGTGGAAAATGGTTATGAAAACCTTAGAATGATGAGTCATTCTACTGAGATGTTTTTACAGGTGTTCCCGAACACCAGATGATTTTGAGGATGAAAATGTTGAGGCATGAGCCCTAGCCCTTTATAAAACTGATGGTTGTCTAGATGCGATACCATTCCAATTTTACCGTACAACCACAATACCCGAAAATTGGGTAGGGTTTGACTGGAAACTTATATACCTTAGTATGGGTTCCCTCACGGCCAAGGTCTAAACTGTGGCTACCTTGTGAAGATTGTCCACCTGTGCAGTACCCAAGATGACAGTTGGTCATGGTTGGGAGGCCAAACTCACAGGATAGGTGCCTATACTAGGGCGTGTAATTGAAAGGTTAGGATTGATTATCCACATACTGAGTATGGTGAATTCAGGATTTGTTCCTGACGGATGTATCGAATGTTGTGGTGAAAGTGTACAATATCTGCAGAGTGTCAAACTATTCGAATAGCCACGTCCGCGGTTATGGACAGTTGGAGTGACCATACTGTTCCCCCGTCAAATGTTTTCAAAATGACTTGTGAAATGGATTGAGAATTTGACTTGACCACAACAGAGTTGTGATATGAAATACAAGTTCCCACTTAGGTGATATAAACTTCAACCAGCTTTCTTGCTTCTGAACTTAGTAGAGGTAAATCTGGCTTTTTGCAAAACAACCCTAGAGCTTAGTTTCCTACTACAAAAACCCCCTTCACTTATTATTATTAGTTTGCGAGTACTTAAAGAGTACTCATGGCTTTGTCCCTGGCTATTCCCGTGGCCAGACTATGAAGAGGAGTACCAGGAGGATGGACCCCATAAAGGTTATGACAACTAGGATCATCTCCCATCGTCAGCATTGCCTGTGACCCCGAAGATGGAGCTTCGACTACGCTGCCTTTATTATTACGTTATTCCGCTGCTTGAGTTGTATTAAGAACAGGATCATGAGATCCTTATTTGTGTAAGACCTTATGTATGGTTTATAATGGATGATGTGTTGTGGTATCCAAATCTGTTATGTCTCGCAAAAATGGTAATCCTGGGATTGAGATGTATGGCATAAAAAGCATCTGGGATTAAAAATCCGGGTGTTGACAAGTTGGTATCAGAGCCATCCTGACCATAGGAGACCCTAGTTAGACTGGACGTTTGAATCGAAAACTTAGTTTCAAAAACAAAAGAAGCAAATGTTTACAAAACTTATTCCCATTCTTACCACTTGGTTTCTTTCATAAAAATTCATGTCCTAAAAAACTCTTGCAAAATACATAAAATTTGACACACTTGATCACTCTACTAACTTACTCATCCTATATTCTTATAGATGGACGTGAAGTACAGCAAATTTTATCAGTTGGGGAATGGAGGAGACCTCATCTTTGAGCAGGATTTGGACCAGCTTTCGGAACTTCTGGAGCGTCCGCACCCCGAGTTCTTCGGAGCTCAGCTCAATGATCAAGGAGGAGAAGACCTGCAATGGCTAATTGTTGCAACTCTCCGAGGAAAGATTGAACCCCCCATTGCCGAGGGAATTCAGTTTACCTTAAGAGAGAACAACTGGCTTGATGGATTTGCCAGGCCATGCAGGAAGCTCTTGCCCGTCTGTGTGGGCAGAGTATCAACCAGATCAAGGGTAACCGCTTTCAGTTTTGTCCAAGACTTGATGCTATGGGACAGCCACTGGAAGCCCCATACCACCATGAGCTGAAGACCCAGTTGGACCACCTTAGCTTCATGATGTACGATCGTCAGCAGGAATTGGACAATTGTCGTGACTACTCCAACCACAAGTCCGCCATCATCAAGACGAAGGATCAGACCATCGCCATGCTAGCAAAGGATCGCAAGTCTCGACACCATCAGCTCGACAATAAGGAGCGCATCATTGCTCGTTTTCGCCACCGTATCTCGGATTTGGAGGAGACCATCCACGAGAGAGACATGCAGTTGGAGAAAAGGGAGAATGCCGGAGAATATCTTCGTGGAGACCCCTACTCCTATCTCAGCGATGATGATGATTTTCTAGAGGATCAGGCTATGGACTTCTTCACCGATGAGGATGATTTTTCGTTCATCGATGACTATGAGGATGATGAGGATGACGATTACACCGATCCCGAGGAGTAGTAGCACTTGAGCACTAGCGTAGTGAGTTGTATTCGGTCCCACTGTATCGTAGTTCCCAGAATGGTTCTTAAAACCATCTGTTTTTCTTGTTTTGTGGTGTGTGTTTGTATCGTGTGCTATGAATGAATGAACGAAAAGCAAGTTACAAAAAAATCTGAGTCAAACTTTAAAAACTTTCCAAAGACCCTGAACCTTAGAAATTTCCCTCTTTTCTCATGATCTATCTCAATCTTCATATGCCACGTGAAGGAAGTGGTTCATCCCCGGACCCGATGTTGCAGATCCTGCAAATGTTGGTTTCTGACCGCAAAGCTGAAAGAGCAGAACGTCAAGCCAACCTATCCACCCTTCAGCAAATAGCTTAGCTAGCCCACAACAATCAAGTCCAAGGAAATCAGGACAACCATGGATCTAAGCTCAAGAATTTCTAGAACACCAACCCACCTGTTTTCACCAAGTCCGAAGAGCCCTTAGACGCAGATGATTGGCTGCAAACCATGGAAAATAACCTGGAAGTCACCAAAGTGGAAGCTAACAAGAAAGTTCTATTCGCCACCCACTATCTAGCCGGAGATGCAAGAGCATGGTGGAACAGCGTTCGTGCAATGACCGGAGGACAAATGATGACCTGGGAGGAATTCAAGGTCAAGTTCAGCAGAACCCATGTGTCGCCGAGTTTCATCAAGAAAATGAGAGATGAGTTCAGAGAACTGAAGCAAGGAAGGATGACCGTAGTGGAATACCGTGACAAATTCTTGTCATTAGCTAGGTATGCCCCGGATGAGATCGACACTGAAGCCAAGAAGAAAGAGAGATTCTTGAATGGTATGCACGATGAGATGGAGACAGTGTTGGTCAATATTCCCTTTGCTGATATTGAAGCCCTTATCGACTCTGCCATCCAGATGGAAGGAAAGATCAACCAAGCCAATGAGAACCGCAAGCGTCGCATGATGCATCAGCCAGGAACCCACCAGACCCCAAAGTATCGCCCTAACCCATCTCCAGGATTTTCCCCGAGAACCAACAGACCCCGATGAACCGTCTGACCTATCCCAACCGTGGAAACCCGATGCCCAGAGGAAATCACAACAACCCCGAAAACTCTAGCAATTTCAACCGTGCACCACCCAAGTTAAACAACAACAACAACAACGCTGCCGCCAACACTAACACTGCCACGAGGACTGGAAGCAACGATGTGCCTGTTGCAGCAAAGGACAAGTCACAAGTGACTTGTTATGACTGTGAAAGTAAGGGTCACTACTCCAATGAGTGCCCCAAGAGGAATGCCGCAGCCCCCAATGCCAATGCCCCAGCTCAGCAACAACGTCGTGTTCAGCCAGGAAGAAGGTTTGCCCCAGGGAACTCTCTCAACCGCAATGGCCGTCTTTTTCTCATGCATGCTGAAGAAGCCCAGGAAGCGCCAGACGTCGTGCTGGGTATGTTTTCTGTTAATTCAGTACTTGCAAGAGTGTTGTTTGATTCTGGTGCATCGCACTCATTTGTCACCGAAGAATTTGCATGCACTAGTAAGATTCAACCAACAAAACTGAAGCATGTAATGATTGTTCAAATTCTCGGTTCAACCACCAAATCTAGGCAAATTTGCAAAGCTGTCCCTCTCTGAATCCATGGCATAGATGCTAATCTGATAGTACTTGGAACTAAAGGTTTGGAAGTAGTACTAGGAATGGATTGGATGTCCAAACATAAAGGATTGATTGATTGTGCCAAGAAAGCCATAACCATGAACAGTACTGTCGGAATATCAGTTGAGCATGTATCTGAAACCTTACCTCATCAATTCAAGTGCAACAAGAGTATAGCCCAACCTACCATTGACCAAGTCCGGATAGTATGTGAATACCCCGATGTATTTCCAGATGTTTTGCCCGGTATGCCCCCAGATCGGGATATCGAGTTTATCATCGAACTAATCCCTGGAACAGGACCCATAGCCCAGAGACCATATAGTATGAACCCGTCTGAACTAGAAGAACTGAAGAAGCAACTGGATGCCATGCTGGAAATCAGATTGATTCAACCAAGTGCGTCACCATGGAGATCACCTATCTTGTTCGTGGACAAGAAGGATAGAGGTAACCGTTTGTGTACGGATTATCGCAAGTTGAATGATGTCACTATCAAGAACAAGTACCCATTGCCCAAGATAGAAGATTTGTTTGATCAGTTGACCGGTGCCAAAGTGTTTTCTAAGATTGATCTTAGAACTCGCTATCATCAACTCAAGATTCGTGTAGAGGATATTCCAAAGACTGCCTTTACCACCAGATATGGATTATACAAGTATACCGTCATGTCTTTTGGATTAACCAATGCCCCCTCTTATTTCATGAATCTCATGAATAAGATTTTTATGGACTTCCTGGATAAGTTTGTCGTTGTTTTCATCGATGACATTCTGATTTATTCCAAATCAGAAGAAGAACATGAGCTACACCTAAGGACCATTCTTGGAACCCTTAGAGAGCATCAGTTGTATGCCAAGTTTATCAAATGTGAATTCTGGTTACAAGAGGTAGAATTCCTCGGTCACATTGTATCAGCCCGAGGAATTGCCGTTGACCCTGCAAAGGTGAAAGATGTAGAACAGTGGCAAGCCCCAACCACTCAAACCCAAGTTCGTGCATTTCTCGGATTGGCGGGATAATACCGCAAGTTCGTAGAAGGATTCTCGAGTATCGCCAGACCCATGACCCAATTGCTGAAGAAGGACAAGAAGTTTGAATGGACAGACAAATGTGAAGCAAGTTTTCAAGAACTCAAGAGGAGATTGATTTCATCCCCAATCTTAATCATGCCGGATATCACAAAGCCCTTTGATGTGTATTGTGATGCATCCAAGATCGGTCTTGGATGTGTGCTAATGCAAGAAGGCAAAGTTATATCTTATCTATCTCGACAACTGAAACAACATGAGAAAAATTACCCAACCCATGACCTCAAGCTCACAGCCGTAGTTCTAGCCCTGAAGACATGGAGGCACTACCTGATGGGAAACCATTGTGAGATTTATTCGGATCACAAGAGCCTGAAGTATATATTCACTCAGAAGGAGTTGAATATGAGACAGAGAAGATGGATTGAGCTAATCAAGGATTATGACCTAGACATTCACTATCACCCCGGTAAAGCCAATGTGGCAGCAGATGCCCTTAGCAGATTCCCGTGCCACTTGAACTCCATGATTTTGAAGGAGCAACCAAATTTGCACAAAGAGATGGAAGATTTCTGAATGGAATTAGTGAGTGAAGGATTTTTGGCTAGCATAGAACTTCAACCCACTTTGATCAGCCAGATCAAAGAGGCGCATAAAGGAAATGCTAGTATCGATGGAATCAAGCGTCGTATCGGTACAGGCAAAGTACCCGGATTCACCGAAGACGAGGAGGGAGTTCTATGGTACAAAGGACATCTTTGTGTACCAGCAGATTCTGAATTGAAAGAAGTGATTTTGAAGGAAGCTCATGATACTCTTTATTCCATCCACCCCGGAGGAACGAAGATGTATCAAGATTTGAAGGAGCAATTTTGGTGGCATAAGATGAAGAGAGAAATCGGAAGCTATATCGCCAAGTGTGATATATGTCAGAGAGTCAAGGCGGGACATCAAAGACCCGCAGGATTGTTGCAACCATTGTAGATTCCGGAATGGAAATGGGATTCCGTTGGAATGGACTTTATCACCGGATTGCCTACTTCTAGTAGGGGAAATGACTCTATCTGGGTCATAGTGGAAAGATTGTCTAAAGTCGCCCATTTCTTACCAGTCAAGACCACATATCAGAGTTTGAAGCTAGCGGAGTTATACATCGCTAGAACCATCAGTTTGCACGGAGTCCTCAAGAACATCGTATCGGATCGAGGAACTCAGTTTACCTTGAGATTCTGGAAGAAAGTATAAGAAGGTTTACGAACCCGACTAGATTTCAGCACCGCTTATCACCCTCAGACCAACGGACAAACGAAGCGAGTAAATCAAATACTCGAAGATATTCTGAGAGCATGTGTGTTAGAATATGGATCTAAGTGGGAAGACTGTCTACCGTTTGCAGAATTTTCATACAACAACAGTTATCAAGCCAATTTGCAAATGGCCTGTCACATCCCAAGATTTTCCAAATCTTGTAATGTGAAAAATAAAATAAACAAAATAATTTTTTGTTGAAAATCAGGGTGAAAAGAAACTTTTGTTTCAAAAAGGAAACTTAAAATCCCATCTTGAACAAACTTTGGTAAAAGTTTGAATCCAACAATAATCCAAATCAAGGGAAATGCATTCCTCAATGAATGTATCTGGAAATTTAAACACTTGAAAAATAAATCCAAACCCTAAACCCAAATGGAATAAAATCATTTCCAAGTTATCTCCAAGCCTATGGATTTGATCCATATAAAAATTTATCAACAAACATTCGCAAATGATCAATAAAGACAAATAGAAACATTATAAGACCATGTAAATTGGTTTCACTGAAATTGGAACCATAAATAAAATCCTATGAACTTAATAAGATAAGAAATTGAATTCCCAAAGCTATTATAGAACCTATCTAGAAATCCATACCAATTGGTGAGCAAATAATCCAAAAAGAGATTTAAAAGGATAAACAAATATATAATAAGATTTCACAAATTGGAATCACCAAGTTTGGATCTCTAAATAAAAAGATATGGATTTTATAAGAGGAAGAAAGAATTATTAAGTAAAGAATATTTAAAGACCAAACCAAATCTTGGCCTAACCCATAAACAAGTGGAATGAATTTTCTAAATAAAATATTGGTTAAAGAAATTCCAAAATAAAATAAAATGATCTAAACCAAATCTGTAACACCCTCAGAATCGGCCCTATGCAAGCTTTAGCGCTCCCCGCCAAACCCGCATAGACACGATTCAAAGGTGCCCACCAGGCACTTTCGTGCGGGTGGAAAACGAAGTAATACCATTACACAATAGTCCACGATGGAACCCACAGAACAGATATATACAACAACGACTCAAAGAGTCAAGAATACAGAGATACAATACAAAGATCCAAATCACCTTTAAAACGATATAGCGTCCGAGTACGGACAAGATGCAAATTGAGCTAAGAGCCCTGAAGAATAACCAATGGCGTCCATAACCCTGCCCAGGCCAAGCCGGAAGGGTAACCCTGCTAACGACGTCGATCTCAAAACCTGCTTAAACAAAAGGGGTGCCGACAAAGGGCAAAGGAAAAAGAGAGAGCGGTCAGTACTGAGGCCAGTACACGGCGAGGCTAGAATTCGGCGGTCCTCGCCTACATAGGTATGGTGGACTGAGCGGCAGCGCAGCATGCACTAAACACCCTATAGAGACTCGATACAACTAGCGGATATCAGAGAGGGATAAGAAAGACCTATTCGGAACCAACCTGATACTACCACCAAACATACCCATCCTAGTGTTTCCCCCTCGATACCAAACGAGGAAGTCAACCGAGGAACTCACACAGTTCGTAGTTTTATTTATTCAGTTATCGTTGCAGCAATTACTAGTCAGGTATAGATAGTCATCCTGATAGAATAAGCAGTGGGCACTTTTAGTTAACCATTCCGTTGTAGTAGCAACACTTACTAGTCAGATACAAATAGCATGAGATATCCCCAAACCCAGCAGTTGTTGGTACTTTTATTTAGTCATTCCATTGTAGTGAAGCTGATTACTAGTCATATCGGATACAAGTCAAATTATAGCAGTAAACTTTAGTTATAGTTGTCTATGATCGAGAACTGTGCTCCAAATCGTCCATAACCGCGGACACGGCTTCTCGAAAAGATTTAACCCTGCAGGGGTGCACCAAAGTTTCCACACGCACCTACACCCTTGTTGTCAGATCAGGTAGGTACAAGATCACAAAACATACACCCAACGGTATGTCGACGGGGTTTCGGACACGACGTTTCCCAGACCCAAAGCAAGCATGGGGGGCCACCCCACTAAGCTACCCGCGACGAAGTCGGCTGGTCTCCGAGATGGACTCAGGGTTTGTGGAGATGGTTGTAAACGAATGGGAACCCGAAACTCTCGGGCTTCTCGATACAGCGAAAACGTGTCACGATCCTAAACAGTACAGGTGCTCCTCGCACAATCGTAAATAAAGCAGTAAAGCATGGCATAAGTACAGGATAGTAATAAAGCCCCAAACTAATTGTGGCCCCCAGTACAGTACTTGGAATCAGGTACTAAATCGGTGGGGGTGCCCATACACCCCACCTGTGGTTAGCGCGCTCGATCACGGAACAGGTGTCAAGAACTCGGGGTCCTATGGGACACAAGTGGACGGTTAACAACCAAATAACATCTATTTCTCACCTGTGCCTCTGCATTACCTACTTTCAATTTTAGTTATTAAACAATAATTAAAGCCATGATCATCTCCAACTTTAAACATGCGGCAATACTCCAACAACTGTGGTACTTGACGACACGCAACAGCACTTGAGCAAGCGACTATGACGCGCAAGTCCAACTATCTACTAAACAACAGGTAATAGGATGTGTCCAAGGCAATATAAGGCTGCAAGGGATATCACGGGTACGAAAACTAGAGCAACGCAACACAGATAGCAATAGATCAACAGGAGGGAATAAATACTATAAAGGTAAGATAGGTAGAAAGGGGGAGATGCTCGCCTGAAAACATTGCCGAAGGTTCATCTGAAGATCGGGTCGGCACTCGCATCAACTCAACGGCCTTATCCGCGAAGAAGCAAAACACTAGAAGAAACACCGGATGCACTATTTAATACTACGGCAAAAGATCGGGCATGATGCATGTATGGTGTATGACATGGCAAGGTGTGATGCAATTAGGCAATATTAAGCGGAACCGGGGGTCCCGACAATTAATTATTAGGTTCGAGTTATTTATCTACCCCGCAAATTAAGTGTTAGATTAATAGGGCGAAACATGGCATCGGTTCGCTACACCAATTTAAATGGAGTCCGGAATAAGACAAAGATATCCCGCATATAGACTCCATACTTAATTATGAGGTGAATCGGTATAATGCCCCCAAACCACAGACAAGTATGCATGCATGATCAATTTAATATGCATCAGTTGATAATGTCATATTATAAAAATAATGGGGTCTCGGATAGGGAATCACATTAGGGTTCGGCGAACTTAGGCTCTAAGGGGTTCGGGGTCGGTCTCAGGGTCCGGATCTGGGGTTCGGTCTCGGCGGGATCGTTCTCGGATAACAGAGTAGATCTTGGCGTTCCGCGAAGAAGGGCTTGGTTCGGCGTCGGGGGCACATCGGATCCGCCCTGGTCGGTGCCGATCTTGTCGTCACGAAGGTCTTGTCGGGTCGTCGTATCGGGTCGGTCATGGCGTTCGGGAAGAAGAACTTGGCGTCCTCGAGGAAGTACTTGGCGTATCCGTGTCGACGACCTGGGCGTCCGGGTTCTCGGACATCAGATCCGGGAAGAAGTACTTGTCGCATCTGGGGTCTTCGGGTTCCTGTGTCGAAGATCTTGTCATCGATGGTTCTCGGAAGATCTTGGCAGAAGCCGGGCTCGAAGATCTCGGTGGATATTTTGTACTCTTCGAGCGCCATCACGCCAATTTCACATGGCCTTAATCCACACAGAACCACCACACCATAGGGGTAGATCTAGGAGTGCCGTTTGATATCACAACTAGGACACGGTAACCAGTCCACTGTCGTTGGTACCCAGGGAATCACCTCAGCAGCACAAGAACCCCTATGAACTGACAAATTCAGAACAGAGCACTTGGTCGGGAGCGAGTCATGCGGCCACAGGGGAAACGACGATGGACGACTTCGCTCGGGGCACGACGACAGGGTGAAGTTGAGACGGCAAGGCCCAGGGGCGGCGCGCATGGTGGCAGGGCGCTCAGGAGGGCGGCCGCTGTAGGACAGGCCGCCACGACGGGGTCTGGCGTGCTGGCCGACGAGGAGGGAGGGTGCAGGACCTGCCGGCGACGAGCCAGGCCAAAGGGGAAGCAGCGACGGTGGCCGGTTGAGGCCAGGGCGAAGGAAGCGGGCCACGGAGGCCCTCTACCGTGGTGCTCCCGCGGAGCTCCGGGCGGCAGGGCTGCAGGGCTGCAGGGGAGTAGGGCACCAGGGGAGGCGGCGATGTTGGCTATTGGCGGCGGAGACGAGCGCAGCCGGGCTCGGCCGGAGGACGCGCGCAGGGCGCCGGAGACGGTTGAGGCCAGGCGGCGAGCTGGCGGCCGGGCTTGAGGGGGGTGACGACCACGCGGCTCAAAAGAAGGAGAGTGTGGGCGGCGCGGCTCGGGGATATGGGGTGGCTGAGGAGGAAGGCCGGCGGCGTGCGCGTCCTGGGAGGGAGAGGGAGCGAGGAGAGAGAGAGAGGTTGCTGGCGGCGGCGGTCTCGCATCGAGAGAGGAGGGAGAAGGGGGCGCGCGCTCCAGAGGGTGGGACGCGGGGTGGTGGGCCAGGCGGCGGGGTGGAGCACGAGGTGGTCAGGGGAGGTTGGGTCGGAAGCGGTCCGATGGGGCCCGGCTGGCGGCTCCTGAGGCGTGCATGCGTGTGTGTGTGTGTTGTGTATGTGGGGGTTGGGTAGGTCCAGGAGATAGAGAGGGGAGGTGGCGACCCAGGATTGGTTGAGGGGAAGGGAGTGGTGAGGTGGAGGGAGGGGATTGGTCAGGGTGAGGTGGAGGGAGGCTAGGTAGAATAGGGTTGGGTAGAATTAGGACTAGACAGGCTGGTTTTGTACTGGGGGTGGCCGACTGGGTCGGATCGGCCCGGTACGGCTGCCCCTAAAAATAAAATAAATATTTTAATATTTAAAACGGGGCTTTTGAAATCCATTGGTAGACGAAACAAAATAATCCGGAGACCCGGTTTTGGTTTTGAATTAAAGACGGGGCGTTTAGAAAACAAAACCAGGCTTTTCAAAATAGTTTTATGCAAACAAATGCAAGATGACATGACGATGCCCAAATGCAATGTGGCATGATGACATGAGCATGCGGTCATGATGATGCAATGCACAAAAACAACGCGATTTTCTAGTAGTGGTTTTTGCGGGGCGCCACAATTCGACACCACTAACAATGGATCTCGCCCTCGAGATCCGCCTCATGGTACCGGGAAGAAGGGCGGCGATCTGAATCTTCTCGCATCGTGTAGATCCTCGCGACACCACTAACAAGAGGTCGTTGTCCGTGATCGTCGAGGGAACACTCCGGGAACAAAAAGTCGAAGGTAGAGGTATCAACAAATAAAGCCACCTCTAACTTCGATGGAAGGAGGGAACCGATGCATTCTCATCCACTTCAATGTACACAAGCGAATAGAGTGAGTAGTCGGCATGGGGGCCAATCCATCACGCACCCAAACTATTACTCTGCACAATCAGTAGAAAAGCGTGCAACCATTCTCGGAATCAGACTGAAGATCTCGACAATCGAGGTTCGGAATAGAGGGGTGATGCGGCTCTGCATCGGATCTAGCGTAGATGATATCGTCGCATCGGAAAACACCGGAAGGCACGAGAAGGAACAAAGAGAAGTCCACCAGACGAAGGGTTCCTCGGATAGCATGAAGACCAGATGTAGCAACACCGTTACACAAGGAGGAAGCGAAACCCTGAAGGTACGATGGAATCCAACCACGAGAAATCCTGGACTCGAAGAGAGAGAAGAGAGCGGATTCAAAACACGCAGAGGTGAGAGGAGAGCAGCAGAGGGGTGATGAGTAAAATCAGACCTAATCAGAACTATCCAACCAATTTTTCAAAAATAGTTTTGACACTCTACTTCGGTCGTTATCTAGGTTATCCTACAGGCTGGACTTGTGGGGTATCGCAACTGCTGAGCTCTGATACCACTCTGTAACACCCTCAGAATCGGCCCTATACAAGCTTTAGCGCTCCCCGCCAAACCCGCATAGAAACGATTCAAAGGTGCCCACCAGGCACTTTCGTGCGGGTGGAAAACAAAGTAATACCATTACACAATAGTCCACGATGGAACCCACAGAACAGATATATACAACAACGACTCAAAGAGTCAAGAATACATAGATACAATACAAAGATCCAAATCACCTTTAAAACGATATAGCGTCCGAGTATGGACAAGATGCAAATTGAGCTAAGAGCCCTGAAGAATAACCAATGGCGTCCATAACCCTGCCCAGGCCAAGCCGGAAGGGTAACCCTGCTAACGACGTCGATCTCAAAACCTGCTTAAACAAAAGGGGTGCCGACAAAGGGCAAAGGAAAAAGAGAGAGCGGTCAGTACTGAGGCCAGTACACGGCGAGGCTATAATTCGGCGGTCCTCGCCTACATAGGTATGGTGGACTGAGCGGCAGCGCAGCATGCACTAAACACCCTATAGAGACTCGATACAACTAGCGGATATCAGAGAGGGATAAGAAAGACCTATTCAGAACCAACCTGATACTACCACCAAACATACCCATCCTGGTGTTTCCCCCTCGATACCAAACGAGGAAGTCAACCGAGGAACTCACACAGTTGGCAGTTTTATTTATTCAGTTATCGTTGCAGCAATTACTAGTCAGGTATAGATAGTCATCCTGATAGAATAAGCAGTGGGCACTTTTAGTTAACCATTCCGTTGTAGTAGCAACACTTACTAGTCAGATACAAATAGCATAAGATATCCCCAAACCCAGCAGATGTTGGTACTTTTATTTAGCCATTCCGTTGTAGTGAAGCTGATTACTAGTCATATCGGATACAAGTCAAATTATAGCAGTAAACTTTAGTTATAGTTGTCTATGATCGAGAACTGTGCTCCAAGTCGTCCATAACCGCGGACACGGCTTCTCGAAAAGATTTAACCCTGCAGGGGTGCACCAAAGTTTCCACACGCACCTACACCCTTGTTGTCAGATCAGGTAGGTACAAGATCACAAAACATACACCCAACGGTATGTCGACGGGGTTTCGGACACGACGTTTCCCAGACCCAAAGCAAGCACGGGGGGCCACCCCACTAAGCTACCCGCAACGAAGTCGGCCGGTCTCCGAGATGGACTCAGGGTTTGTGGAGACGGCTGTAAACGACTGGGAACCTGAAACTCTCGGGCTTGTCGATACAGCGAAAACGTGTCACGATCCTAAACAGTACAGGTGCTCCTCGCACAATCGTAAATAAAGCAGTAAAGCATGGCATAATTACAGGATAGTAATAAAGCCCCAAACTAATTGTGGCCCCCAGTACAGTACTTGGAATCAGGTACTAAATCGAAGGGGGTGCCCATACACCCCACCTGTGGTTAGCGCGCTCGATCTCGGAACAGATGTCAAGAACTCGGGGTCCTACGGGACACAAGTGGACGGTTAACAACCAAATAACAACTATTGCCCACCTGTGCCTCTGCATTACCTACTTTCAATTTTAGTTATTAAACAATAATTAAAGCCATGATCATCTCCAACTTTAAACATGCGGCAATACTCCAACAACTGTGGTACTTGACGACACGCAACAACACTTGAGCAAGCGACTACGATGCGCAAGTCGAACTATCTACCAAACAACAGGTAATAGGATGTGTCCAAGGCAATATAAGGCTGCAAGGGATATCACGGGTACGAAAACTAGAGCAACGCAACACAGATAGCAATAGATCAACAGGAGGGAATAAATACTATAAAGGTAAGATAGGTAGAAAGGGGGAGATGCTCGCCTAAAAACATTGCCGAAGGTTCATCCGAAGATCGGGTCGGCACTCGCATCAACTCAACGGCCTTATCCGCGAAGAAGCAAAACACTAGAAGAAACACCGGATGCACTATTTAATACTACGGCAAAAGATCGGGCATGATGCATGTATGGTGTATGACATGGCAAGGTGCGATGCAATTAGGCAATATTAAGCGGAAGCGGGGGTCCCAAAAATTAATTATTAGGTTCGAGTTATTTATCTACCCCGCAAATTAAGTGTTAGATTAACAGGGCGAAACATGGCATCGGTTCGCTACACCAATTTAAATGGAGTCCGGAATAAGACAAAGATATCCCGCATATCGACTCCATACTTAATTATGAGGTGAATCGGCATAATGCCCCCAAACCACAGACAAGTATGCATGCATGATCAATTTAATATGCATCAGTTGATAATGTCATATTATAAAAATAATGGGGTCTCGGATAGGGAATCACATTAGGGTTCGGCGAACTTAGGCTCTGAGGGGTTCGGGGTCGGTCTCAGGGTCCGGATCTGGGGTTTGGTCTCGGCGGGATCGTTCTCGGATAACAGAGTAGATCTTGGCGTTCCGCGAAGAAGGGCTTGGTTCGGCTTCGGGGGCACATCGGATCCGCCCTGGTCGGTGCCGATCTTGTCGTCACGAAGGTCTTATCGGGTCGTCGTATCGGGTCGGTCTTGGCGTTCGGGAAGAAGAACTTGGCATCCTCGAGGAAGTACTTGGCGTATCCGTGTCGACGACCTGGGCGTCCGGGTTCTCGGACATCAGATCCGGGAAGAAGTACTTGTCGCATCTGGGGTCTTCGGGTTCCTGTGTCGAAGATCTTGTCATCGATGGTTCTCAGAAGATCTTGGCAGAAGCCAGGCTCGAAGATCTCGGTGGATATTTTGTACTCTTCGAGCGCCATCACGCCAATTTCACATGGCCTTAATCCACACAGAACCACCACACCATCGGGGTAGATCTAGGAGTGTCGTTCGATATCACAACTAGGACACGGTAACCAGTCCACTGTCGTTGGTACCCAGGGAATCACCTCAGCAGCACAAGAACCCCTATGAACTGACAAATTCAGAACAGAGCACTTGGTCGGGAGCGAGTCATGCGGCCACAGGGGAAACGACGATGGACGACTTCGCTCGGGGCACGGCGACGGGGTGAAGTTGAGACGGCAAGGCCCAGGGGCGGCGCGCATGGTGGCAGGGCGCTCAGGAGGGCGGCCGCTGTAGGACAGGCCGCCACGACGGGGTCTGGCGTGCTGGCCTACGAGGAGGGAGGGTGCAGGACCTGCCGGCGACGAGCCAGGCCAAAGGGGAAGCAGCGACGGTGGCCGGTTGAGGCCAGGGCGAAGGAAGCGGGCCGCGGAGGCCCTCTACCGTGGTGCTCCCGCGGAGCTCCGGGCGGCAGGGCTGCAGGGCTTCAGGGGAGGAGGGCACTAGGGGAGGCGGCGATGTTGGCTGTTGGCGGCGGAGACGAGCGCGGCCGGGCTCGGCTGGAGGACGCGCGCAGGGCGCCGGAGACGGTTGAGGCCAGGCGGCGAGCTGGCGGCCGGGCTTGAGGGGGGTGACGACCACGCGGCTCGAAAGAAGGAGAGTATGGGCGGCGCGGCTCGGGGATATGGGGTGGATGAGGAGGAAGGCCGGAGGCGTGCGCGTCCTGGGAGGGAGAGGGAGCGAGGAGAGAGAGAGAGAGGTTGCTGGCGGCGGCGGTCTCGCATCGAGAGAGGAGGGAGAAGGGGGCGCGCGCTCCAGAGGGTGGGACGCGGGGTGGTGGGCCAGGAGGCGGGGTGCATCACGAGGTGGTCAGGGGAGGTTGGGTCGAAAGCGGTCCGGTGGGGCCCGGCTGGCGGCTCCTGAGGCGTGCATGCGTGTGTGTGTTGTGTGTGTGGGGGTTGGGTAGGTCCAGGAGAGAGAGAGAGGGGAGGTGGCGACCCAGGATTGGTTGAGGGGAAGGGAGTGGTGAGGTGGAGGGAGGGGATTGGTCAGGGTGAGGTGGAGGGAGGCTGGGTAGAATAGGGTTGGGTAGAATTAGGACTAGACAGGCTGGTTTTGTACTGGGGGTGGCCGACTGGGTCGGATCGGCCCGTTACGGCTGCCCCTAAAAATAAAATAAATATTTTAATATTTAAAACAGGGCTTTTGAAATCCATTGGTAGACAAAACAAAATAATCCGGAGACCCGGTTTTGGTTTTGAATTAAAGACGGGGCGTTTAGAAAACAAAACCAGGCTTTTCAAAATAGTTTTATGCAAACAAATGCAAGATGGCATGACGATGCCCAAATGCAATGTGGCATGATGACATGAGCATGCGGTCATGATGATGCAATACACAAAAACAACGCGATTTTCTAGTAGTGGTTTTTGCGGGGCGCCACAAAATCCTATGGGAATTAAAACAAATACCCAATCTTAAATGATTAATAAATCATATTAAAATACGTTCCAAATAATTCAAGATGAATTATTTGAACCAACTAATCAAATAAAAACCTACTGAAAAGATTTGGATGGTTTTGGAAAATCAAATGGTGTTTAGAAATATTAATAAATCTTATATGATTTAAAACTAAGCCTATTTTGAATAAATAAAAGACCCAAAAAGAATAATGTTTTATTAAAAAAAATGATTTCAGAATGTGCTACTAATCAACATTTGAAACTACCCAAACTTTTGTTGAGATTTGAAATCAAATTGAGGTTTGAATTGATTAAACAAAATCAAAACAGAATAAAAGAAAGAGAAATAGAAAAACAAACAAAACAGAAAAAAATGAAAACAAACTCGACCCAGCCCAGCTAAGCCCACCTGGCCCAGTTAGCCCAGCTCCTCTCCTTCCTGCAGAAAACGATTCGAACCTGCGAATCGACCCACACAGACGCTGACCTTTGGACCCCACCTGAAACATCCCTCCCTCACTGACGCCGGGCCCCACAGCCAGGTCATCATCGTCTTCACCCCGCGATGAACTCGCCTTTCCTCTGACTGTTTCTTCCGCGTCTTAATTTGAATACGAGTTATTCTGCGAATTAAAATCCCCCGCGATCACGCTCGTTTAACCACCTCCCCCTCCCCTTCCTTTCCCCTCAGACACCGCTGCAAGAGAGCCCCCAGGCTGTCTCCAATTTCTTCTGCACCGCTGCCGTCTCCGACGAGGTTCCTGGCCAATTCCGGCAGCACCGCATCGCCCCTTGCCTCCCCGACCAAGCTCACACACTCCCCAGCCTCTGGCGCACCTCCATGTCCTTCCCATTCATCCGCGCAAACACCAAAACGTCGGCAACGACAACAACCCGCAGCGCCACCGTCTGCTCCGACTCCGACGAGCTCTACTGGTAACGTCCGACCACGCCGCTCCCTCTCTTTGATGCACCCGTATTCTCTACCCTTCTACGCGTCTAATAGTACCCTCTGTACCCTATCCCGTGCGTTGTAGCAACGTCCTCGATGACACCAGTGCAAGCCCGACGCCAGGTAGAACTACGGCGAGGAATCCCGGTCGACTTCGTGCGCCCCTTCAGCAACGACAACCGCCTTGAGCTTCCCCACGACGTTGCGAACAGGGTGAACATCTCCCCTTCCTCCCTCGCTTCCTGTAGCGTCGACTCCGCCGCCGTCTGACCGCTCCGCCGCCAGACGCCGCCGCCAGCGCCGCTAGCTTTTGGTCACATGCTAGGGACCGTAGGATCTTGATCTGACGAACATGATAGAAGCTAGACGAAGGGGTAAGTAGCATCTCTGCACCATGTGATATGACTTAAATCTAACGGCTGCCATCGCTTGATCCGGCCGAAGCGGTACCGGCGAATAGGAAAGTGCCGCGTGGCACTAGTTTGGTTTGAAACAAAATTCTGAATCTGATTAGAATGCAAACTTGAAAAATCTATAACTTTTGATCTACACGTCCAAACTTTGCAAACTTTATATCAATGGATTCAGAAAAGCAAGCCGTAGCCAACCATGCCATTTGTTTAGTAAAAAGTATCTGTTAAATTGTTTGTTTTTGCAGAAACTTGTGTATGCTTGTTTAGATTATAAAAAATTGTTCTAAAATGATTTTGGGGATAAAATCTTTTTCAAATGGTTTGTTTTGAACCTACTGACCATAGGAATCACTTTGTAGTTTCAAAAATGTATTTGGAGAAGCAAAAGAATGAATCTTGGATTTAAACCAATTCTAGTCAAATAAAAATATGGGTTAATTATTAAAAAATGTTATGGAAGAAAACCTTTGAGAAATGTTTTGGAAATAAACTCTCTGACCCTAAACACAAGATTTTATGGTTTGAAAACATATTTTGTGAACCCTATAGATTAATACCTTATTAAAAACATTTCTACACCACATAAAATAACACCTTGTTTTAGAAAATGGTTTATAAAGTGAAACCTATTGCAAATGACTTTGCCACTTTATAAAATGACCAATAGGTGTTTCCAAATGTTTACAACCTACTAGAAACCACTTTTACAAATAAAACAACCTATTGCATGCTTGCATGCATTACTTTGATTTTATCATTTTATGTGATGAATTGCTTGAATGGTAGATTGAAATATTGTTTGCTTGATTGAATTGTAGTGATTTGAAGTGAGTGAACATTGCAAAGATCAAGGAGTGAACTTATACTCTACCAAAAAGGCAAGTGATGCTACATACTTTTGTCCCATTATTTTCACTATGCATTAGTGATATTTCTAAGTAAGACTTGCATGGAATTTTGCTAAGTATAAACTATGCTATGGGAAATCCTAGTAGATGAAACCTTAGTAGAATTTCCCAAGTTAAGATTCCTACTACTATCATGCTTAGCTCAGCTAATAGAAAACAAGGGTGGAATATATATTCATGCTATGGAAAAATTTCTAAGTCTGAGGACTTGTGTTTTGTTTAATAAAACAACTAAGTGAATGAATCACCTGGGTGGAAGGGAAGGAATGGTTTGTGTTGAGTGGTTACACAAGGCCAGGGGACTGGTGAACCTTGTGTATCTCACTTGTGGATGGCCACCCAGGAACAAAGAGATTTTAGAGGCCAAGTGTTAAGAAGCTTCTAGTGCAGCCACTTGGCATTATGGGCTATGCCTGGATCATCTAGGTTGCAAGAACTTAGCCAAATGGACAGTTGGTGGTAGGGGTTTGATAGGTTGGAACGCGTCCATTCTGGTCTAAGGGAAGGCTTCTGAAAGATCTTGTCTTGGTGAAACCAAGTCTTGTGGGGAAAGTGCACCACCTCTGTAGAGTGTAAAATCTAAGTACTTAGCCATGTCCCTGGTAAAGGACAATTTGAGCATCAATACATGGAAGCTATCAAGAATCTCATCATCCAAATTTCTAAGTTAAAAACTTGTGGTTGAACAAGGGTTAAAGGATCTTCAATCTTTGATTGGTAGATGCCTTGGGTGATTTTTGCCAAACAAAACTTAGTGTTTTCAAATGATAAGAAAATCTATTTTTGAGCAATGCAAGCCTAAGCTCCACTTATCCAAATGCATATAGATGACAGATACTATTATTCTACCATAGTATCACTTGCCAATACAATTCAAAAGTATTGACCCTTGTGGCTGTAACTTGTTATGTTGCATGTTTGTTTGATATTAGTGAAGTGATTGATTAGGATTACAAGTCTACAACCAACATGTCTGCCTGTGGCACTTTGAAGATGAAGGACCCCATGCTTATAGATATTCTGCTGCAATGTAATGTAATAGCCAAATGAGCTATGTAAGATGTAATAAATTATGTTATTCCTGGTTATAAAGTTGTATTATGACCTTTGTTTCTTGATATTACATCTTAACTGTGGATTCTAGCTATTGATCCAGGGACTAGCATTGTAAACACAGGGATCTCTACCTTATTAAAGGTTGGGAACCTTACATGGCCCCATTTGAATTCATGTATGGAAGGAAGTGTCGCACCCCTCTGAACTGGTCAGAGGTAGGAGAGAGTCAGATTTTCGGACCCGACATCCTACGAGAAGCAGAAGAGAAGGTTCACAAGATTCGTGAGCACCTCAAGACAGCCCAGTCCAGACAGAAGAGTTACACTGACAAGAGACGTCGAGACCTCGCCTTCCACATAGGAGATTTTGTGTATCTAAAAGTGTCGCCATTGAAGGGAATGCAGCGTTTCCAACTGAAAGGAAAGTTAGCCCGCAGATATATCGGCCCCTTCAAGATTTTGAACCGTCGAGGAGAAGTGTCTTATCAATTGGAACTACCCGAAGAGATGTCAGCCGTGCACAATGTGTTCCATATCTCATTACTTCTCAAGTTCCTCGAAGTTCCGGAGAAGACTGAAGTGTTCAAGAACATTGATCACCGGACCATAGAAATCAACGATGACCTGACCTATCCTGAAGTACCCATCTGTATTTTGGAAGAAGCTTTCAGAACTACCAGAACCCGAAGCATCAAGTTTCTCAAGATTCAGTGGAGCAACCACACAGAATAAGAAGCTACCTGGGAGCGCGAAGATCACATCAGGACGGAGTTTCCCGATCTCTTCAAATCCTAGGTAATCTTTTTCGTCCTTTTTCAAATCTCGGGACGAGATTTTGTTTACGGGGAGAAGGTTTGTAACATCCCAAAAATACTAAACTTGGATCATCAAACTCTAATCATCAAAATTAGGGTTAACAAAAACTTTTCCAATTAAAAGTATGAAAGCATTCATATGTGTGTGCATTAAAATTTGGATTCTTTTGAATTGCCATGGTTCTGTATTTCTTTGCTTGTAAAATGATTCTTAGGTGAAATAAACATCATCTAAACAACCCCCCAAACTGTTCCCAAAGACAAACAAGTCAAAACAAACAAATTAGAGGAATGGTCACTTTGGCCAAATTAACTCCCATGCCTACTTTGGCTATCCTTAACTTTCAGAACTTAACAGAAACATGTATGGATCTTTGCACCCCTTGATATTACTCATAATAAGGTAACAAGGCCCACCTTGTGATCATCCAAAAATATTCAAATGCTTAGTTTAAATGACAGTTTAAAATTGAATCTATTTCATATGGGAAGATCCCACTATTTCAAAAACCACTCAAACAAGCTCAATTTTCAAAACCCAAGCATCCACAGAACCCTCAACACATGCCTAGCACACCAAAAATCTTTTCAAAATTCAAAACTTAAGTTCATGCGTCATTTCATCAAACAGGTTGCAGATTCAAATCAACAAAATCAAAAACACTATGTTGAGCAGTATTTTGGACCAACCTTGTTCCCTCTCTGGTTACAACTGCCTTAGTAGATCATCTAGCACCCTTAACTAATCTCTAGTACCACTATAAGCTGGTCATTGTCATCAATGGTGAGCAGGCCGAGAGCACACTTGTCACCCCAGTGTGGACAACAAGCTAGGAGAAGAACTAGCCATGCCAACCTTGTCCAGGAGCTAGCCAGCACCCCACCGCCACTCCCTGTCCCAGCCTCGAGCAATGCCAGCCACTGGACCACACGCCCAAACCATGCCAAACTTCTCTGAGAGCATGCCGAGAGCATGCCAGAGCGCCACCCTCGACACACGCCTACAGACCATGCGCTGCCCTTGCCGCGTGCACGCGTGATCACCACCACCCCAGCAACCCCGCAGACACGCCCGTTCGCCGCCGCGCGGACCAAGCGCGATGTGCGCCATAAAAAACCCCGTCGGACCCGCTCAGAGCGCCGAAGCATTCCGACCGATCAGCACCGCCCCACGCCTCGCCACCACGCCGTTGAGCTTCGCCAGGGAGCACAGCACCGCCCCCTACCGTCGCCCACGCCGATAGCCCTCTGTACCGTCGACCAAGACGAGCTCAGCCCGCATCCGTCGGTCCCCTCTCGCCACTATAATAGAGGCCTCCCCCGCTCGATTTCTTCACACCATTCCACTCCCCTCTCACCCAGAACCACCCCACCTCACTCCCGGAGCAAGGAGAGCAGCGCATCGCGGGAATTTCATCGGAGCCCGCCGCTGCTGGAGAAGAAGGAAGCCAGCAATTGGAGCCGCCCCAGGAGGAGTTGTTGGTGCCAGGAGAATCGCCGTCATCGACTTTGTCATTTGCCCCCATCGCCGACCCTCGCCTGAGCCCCGGTGAGCCTCCCACGACCCCCACCTGCCACGTTAGGGTTCTGTCTCGTTGGCGCTGCCTGACGTGGACGATGAGCCGTAGCCGTTCGATTAGACTTAGATCGTGCGGCCGAGATCGCCCCATACCGCTTCGCGTGTTATGAGCCACTGATGGGTGGAACCCCCCTGTCAGCTGCGCCCCGCGCTGCGGAGTGACACTGAGCCGGCTCATTAACCTTCCTGCGCAGCCCAAGCGTTTGAATTTAGCTTTTTCTATTTAAATTCAAACATAGTTGTGTACGTAGTTTTAAAAATCAACCCAGCTCGATTCAGTGAACCAAATTGCATGAAACCAATTTTGTTAAAAAGGTACTAAAATGCTTAATCCAAGCCCGTTGGATTCAAATCATTTGGATCTATAGGTCACCCTTGATAAAAATAACAAGGCAGAAGCTTTTATGCATTCAAACATTTTTCAAATTTAAACCATAATAGACTTTGAGTTGATTCCAACTCTCAAAAATCACATTTAATCATACCTTTCAGAATATATAAAAACATATGGGTTTACTTACAAAAATAATGTTCAAGTAATAAAAGAATGCCACATAGGCATTTCTAGTCACTTATTTTATTTAAAATAAAAAGTTAAACCTTATTAAATTGTGACACCACTTTAAATCACATTCCCATGTACTGAAATATGTGGTGATGACATGTGTCAACATGATCCCATGTTTGAGTTGGAGAATATTAAATCTTAAGTAGTTTTTCAATGAGTAGAAATTACTTTTCTAAAAATAAATAAATAATGCAAATGCCTAAATATTGTAATGTTAGTGATGATTCTAGATCATATATAGAACCCTTTTGTATGATGATTGAAAGTAGTTAAGTATTGTTTGATGATTGTGTACCTCGTATTTATTCATAGACGCTAGTACCGATCAAGGATACGAGGAGGAAGGAGGATACTACGAGGAAGAAGCCGAGGAGAACTTCAACCACTGCTCTGCACAAGGCAAGCCTAATAATACTAGTTGATTGAGCAAGCTAACTCTTACAATTATGAAAGTTAGATAACCTATGCAATGCACTAAGCATGCTTGGTTAGACACATTTGATCATACCCAATCCTAGTTTTACTTGCAAGCTTTCTACTTTATTTCTTTATCAAAGCTATTACTTAGAGCTTACTTAAGTGATTTGTAGATTCTAGGAAGATAATTGAAGGTTGCATAAAGAGCATTAAATTTGGTCTAAGCTAGAAAATCTTGATGTCATCCTAAGACATGAGATTGAACTTAGTTAAACCCCCACTTGTTTACCACCCCTCATTAGTACTTACCCCCACTTGTAGATGCTAGTGCTAAGCATAAAACTTGATCAACTTTAGATGAGAATACTTGGTGGAAAATGGTTATGAAAACCTTAGAATGATGAGTCATTCTACTGAGATGTTTTGACAGGTGTTCCCGAACACCAGATGATTTTGAGGATGAAAATGTTGAGGCATGAGCCTTAGCCCTTTATAAAACTGATGGTTGTCTAGATGCGATACCATTCCAATTTTACCGTACAACCACAATACCCGAAAATTGGGTAGGGCTTGACTGGAAACTTATATACCTTAGTATGGGTTCCCTCACGGCCAAGGTCTAAGCTGAGGCTACCTTGTGAAGATTGTCCACCTGTATAGTACCCAAGATGACAGTTGGTCATGGTTGGGAGGCCAAACTCACAGGATAGGTGCCTATACTAGGGCGTGTAATTGAAAGGTTAGGATTAATTATCTGCATACTGAGTATGGTGAATTCAGGATTTGTTCCTGACGGATGTATCGAATGTTATGGTGAAAGTGTACAATATCTGCAGAGTGTCAAACTATTCGAATAGCCGCGTCCGCGGTTATGGACAGTTGGAGTGACCATACTGTTCCCCCGTCAGATGTTTTCAAAATGACTTGTGAAATGAATTGAGAATTTGACTTGACCACAACAGAGTTGTGATATGAAATACAAGTTCCCACTTAGGTGATATAAACTTCAACCAGCTTTCTTGCTTCTAAACTTAGTAGAGGTAAATCTGGCTTTTTGCAAAACAACCCTAGAGCTTAGTGTCCTACTACAAAAAACCCCTTCACTTATTAGTATTAGTTCGCGAGTATTTAAAGAGTACTCATTGCTTTGTCCCTGGCTATTCCCGTGGCCAGACTATGAAGAGGAGTACCAGGAGGATGGACCTCAGGAAGGTTACGACAACTAGGATCATCTCCCATCGTCAGCATTGCCTGTGACCCCGAAGATGGAGCTTCGCCTACGCTACCTTTATTATTACGTTATTCCGCTGCTTGAGTTGTATTAAGAACTGGATCATGAGATCCTTATTTGTGTAAGACCTTATGTATGGTTTATAATGGATGATGTATTGTGGTATCCAAATCTGTTATGTCTCGCAAAATGGTAATCCTGAGATTGCGATGTATGGCATAACAGGCATCTGGGATTAAAAATCCGAGTGTTGACACCAGGGCCCACGTGGCCCAAGGCACAGCTAATATTCCAGCCCGCTACCTATATAGATTTTTGACTTGGCCCAGGTTACATCTCAGTACTTAGTTGGGCCATATTCATTGACCAGTGATGCCTAATACGAGCCAGAACATGGAAACGAAACGAGTGAGAAAACACAGCACGCGAACCCGGCTCCCTCGCTCGCTGCATCAGGATACGAGACGCCACTCCGTCGCTGCCGCCTCTCCGGCCGGCAGGCCAATTTGTCATCCCAGCACGCACCTAGGAGGCTCACTAGACGAGCTTCGACCGTCTTTGCCTATCCATGGCAGGTCATGCCATCCTTCTCCACCATGGCGCCCCCCTGCTCAACTGCTGGCCTGTTATGTCCACGGCTCCATGCTCCACTGCTAGTGCTAGGTAATACGTGTGTTTGCTTTAATTATTCAACACCAGTACTGTTATCAATTGAATAGATTCATTGATTTACCAACTTCTGTAATATAATTTGATGATATTTTAACTCAACACTCCATAAATCAGTGAATTCGCAAACCGAAGAAACTATCCAAACTATATGTACTTTGTTGGATTGTCAGCAACTGAGTCAAAATTGTATGTCATCTTCGCAATCGTATAAAAATTTATGTGCCATTCCATGAGGTTTTTAGTAGCTTTCGTGGTTTTTTTTTGACCCGGGGCTTGCTCCAATCCTGACTCCACCACTGTCTAAATATGCATATTGATGCAAAGTATTTAACCGAGACATAATTGAGATTAACAAGGCCATACCACATCATCTTAATTGCCTAAAATATGATTAATACAACTAAAACATGATCAACATATCACAATTAGGGTTCTAGTGCTACTCAAGTAGGCTCTGGTACCATTGTTGGTATATTAATTACACTCGTAGCACAAGATCGTGGATGGTAGCCATCTTGAGCACCTAATCCACTTGACATAAAGATAGAAGATGGACTCTTTTTTGAGGGTAGAAGATGAACTTTACTTGGTGCTGGGGTCGAGGATGAAGCCATTGTGTGGTGCAGGCTTGATCATCTGTTGATGGAGATGATCTGGGGATCTCGCGGATCCCCTTTGGCTTTCACCTGCACGTCCATGGACAACACGCTTGGCAGCCTTACTGTTGCTTGTGCGAGAACTGTGATCGGTGCAAGTGTATGGATATTGGGGAGGAGTGTGGATGTGCGTCTAACAGATGAGATCATCAGTCGTCAATCCCCTTTATATTTTCGCACATAGCAGGAGGCCATGAACCATTGTTTGGTTAGGGCGTCCCCGATCAGGCCGTTTGGTTATGTATGTGTGAGGTCCCGAACATTGGTTCGTTTTATTTCTCTTTAACTGTTATTTGACTGTCTATTTGTGTTAAATATGGCGGATCAAAGTATCAAACCAACACTACCATTATGTCCAAGTACTGTATGTTTGATCCTGACCTGGTTCAGTATTCAGTCGATCAGACGGAGGGATATTGCTGACTCAGGATTCAACGGATCGGGGATACAAATTTCTCACTCCAGAGGCACTTTGTATAGACAGCGTGCTAGAGCCATACTCTCTTTAAAACATGGGCACTGTGCATGTGCAAGATCTTTCTTGGTCAGGGCGATCTCTAAAGGAAGGACGGAGAAAGGATTAATAAACTCGTTTGGTAATCGACAGTGAAGCACCGGCATTAGGATTTGTTAACGCGATTCTCTGAACGGGGTGTCTGTACTTTTGCTGCTCGCCCAAGCCATGTTCCCCTGCGCTTTCTGTTTGGGGCGCGTTTTTCCGCGTGTCGTCGTCCTCGCGCTCAGCTGCCGATTCTTTTGTCCCCTGGCCTTTATCGACTTTGCGAGATTCTCTTGTTGGGACTTGCAGTTGACAATGGTATCACCTTGGCCCTTGGGTCGCTCAAGCCTATCGGCTCGCCTGTTGCCGCTTTCGTAACCACCATCTTTACATCACGTGAGCTCCTCCGTCCAGACAAATAATACTACTAACAAACCGGCCATACTTGTCCACTGTAAATAGACCTGAATGGGGATTTGAGTAGTAGTTGGGCTAGATGGTGACTTGGTGAGGCCGGGATCGGAGAAGACGCATAGGACGGCGACACTATCGCTCTGCCAGTGCAACGGCGGTCGTTGGGACCGTGGAATCTGCAGGAGAGATTGGATCTAACATGCCACACTGGAACGAGGGGGACAAGGTCTGCTGAACATAAGCAGCAACAAGAAAACCCCAGGGTGAAATCATGTCGTCGTCCAGGTAGCACGTTATTGTGAGCGCTTTCTTTACCTTCCCAGGTAGTAGAAAACTAGAATCGATAATGATTTTGGTCCAGCTGCAAAGAATGATCTATGCGTCATGACCTGTCACTCTAGCTGGAATACCGGACAGCACACAACAGCCTGAGTTAAGGCAAATCCAATATCGCATGGTGACGCTAATGTTTCGGACCATGCGAGGCGACGGTACAAATACTGCTTACAGGAGCATTCTCCCATCAGATTATGTCCAACATCAAAGCAGCAAGCATGTATAAAATTATTCCATGGACGGCCTTAGTTGACATCCCTCTTCATGAAACCTCCTGCTTCAGAAGTAAGGCCTGTAGCGGGTTGGCCGACGGAATCTGGGAACTCTCCTGAAAGGGCGCAAAGAAGATGGGAGTTAGAAAGGAACATACAGTTGGGCATCCAAGTTGTACAGAAGCTGCAACACTCACCCATAACCATAGGGTGGGAAGCACGGTGACCCGTATGATCTATAAGGGTAGCCATGGTACGGGTTAAATGCTCCGCGTGGTGGCCGCTGCTTCATCCCAGGGACATTGGTCCTCTTTGGTGACACCTGTTGAGCACAAATTGAAGGTCCAGTTCAATATGCAAGGGTAAAGCGTGGTTCAAAACATGTACCAGAAACTCGAGGTGTCTCTAATCAAAGTCTGCTCAACATTTCTAACCTTGATCTGACGACCATGCAATTCAGATTCATTCAAATTAAGAGCCTCCTGAACAGCTTCTTGTTCAAGAAATTCAACGTAAGCAAAGCCTTTTGGTTGTCCAAACTTGTCAGTCAAGATCGTCACTCTGTTCACAGTTCCACAAGCTTGAAAATGCTGCTGTACTTCCTCTGGAGTACAAGCGTAATCAACCTGCAGTGCATGATTATGTGATGTCAGAAAAAAAAATCTTCCACTGAATGGACATAAAAGATGAAACAACAGATATTCAGCTAAATAATTAACTGACACCAGAGTCTGCTCGAAATTGTGTTTACCGGACGTCAACTTGCAGAGTTTAAGAGAAGTAGTTCAAGAGAAGCTAGAATCTTTTGTCTAAAGAAGCATTATCTAGAGTCTTTTGTTCTCTACAGACTATACTGCTAGACATTCAAGAGAAGTAGTTCAGGACAAGTAAGAATCTTTTGCGGAAGAAGCAGTATCAAGAATCTTTTGTTCCCTACAGTCTATACTGCTAGACATTCAAGAGAAGTTCGGTCAAAATCAAAGTATTATTAATCTTCAATCGAACTCCAACCCATTCAAGAATCTTTAATACACCAAGGAAATGCAACTTCTACATTAATAGCTTCATTAGCATTAAGTGAAGTTCTGTATTCTGCAGTTCGCGTGTTGCCATATGGGGGTGGTATACAATATCGGGTAACAGTACTTGCATTTAGATTTAATACAACAGCATCAAAGCCTTTTCCCCAAGCAAGTTGGTGTAGGCTTGCATTTAGATTTAATAATCCTTGAAAACCAATGACACACAGTTATGCTAATGCTGAAGCAAATGCATGCTCAGTTAAGGATCAATGATAAGGCGGCCATAAAGAGAGAGAAAGAAGGATCAAAGTAGGCTTGGTAGCTCACATGAATAGTTCTGAAGTGAAAAGAGGGAGGTCAAAGAGGGACAGCAGGGGTAAGGAAGAACAAATGCAGAATGAGCAAATGAATAGAGTGAACATAAGGCTCCCTTCTGATGGTACACTTACATGTCATACCTATGCACCATTCAGGTGACTCTCATTGGACCGGTGGTTAAGAATCACACCACATCACACACAGGCCCGAGTCTCAAGCGCCACTTGCAGCTTTCTAGACTTCATTTGCTTCTTCAGTGTGGCAACCTATTCTACACATATGTAAACTTTTTCTTTTCTTTTTTTTTCTCCTTTTCCTTTTTCTTTTTCTTTTTCTTTTTCTTTTTTCCCTGTTTCTTTTTCTACTTCTTTTCCCCATAACATTTTTCTTTTTTCCAGGGATACTTTTTTTCTTTTTGATATCCACTACAAGGAACTAATACTAAAAACCATACGAACTTGGTTTCAAAAAGCTACACCTGCGACCATCACCATTATTCAATTAATGCACCAGAGCATTAGAATAGAAGAACATGCCAACATAAATAGAAAATAATAGACTATTTCTGAGTATGTAGGGTGGCAAAGGCAACCAGCAAACCACAAGTCCAAAACTATAAGAGAAAATTATCCTTCGTTGTTATGTGGCTAATGGCAACTGCAATTAGAAGCAAGATCAGAAAGTTATGAAGTCAATATAAATATTGACTGCTGACGGGTGAGAGCAAACACAGGCAGGAATAAAGCATTTCAAGACCCAATGGCCATAGCAAATTATGCCTTGTAGCATCTGAACATGGCATATCAGGATTTTTGACAGCATATTTTATCTAAGTAGTGCACCAAAGAGATACTTGACATGTGTGTGTACATGCGAATGTGAGGGGAAAAAAAGAGCTTATGGAATCTTACATTGCCAACATATACAGAGCGAGCATCCACTTGCTCCTTTGCCTCGGCTGTAGATGCATTGGCATCCCCTCCTGCAAAAGAAAATGGTTAACTGCATAAGGGAAGTGGTTGTGGGTACAGGGCACTAGATAATGCAAGAAAACACTGATAACAAACAATTTACAGTTGTATTAGAGAACTTACCGTAAGTACTAACCTATCCAACACAAGTAAAAATACACTAAACCCTAAATCAAATTTCAAAGCCTCATCCAGATAGATATTTAATATGAGAGAGAGAGATGTGTTCCATATTAGACCAATGCAACCATATGGATAACCAGGAGAAATATGTGGAACCATGCTCCCTCAGTTTGAAGACAGAGATAACATTTATCACACCCTACCAAATCATCGCAATCTCCCAATATGCATCCATGCCAAAACAATGAAACACAAGCAGTACAAGTGCACAACGAGTTAAACTACAGAAGCAAGAGACCAGAATTACAATGAATTCATATTTCCATTTTACGCGCTTAAGTTCACTGTCGGTGAAATAGAATGACTGGAGATACATCAGCCTTATATAGACATAAAATAGAAGAAACCACGGGGGGAGGGGGGTGGGGAGGGAGTGATGGTAGTTGCCAATTAAAATTTTAGCACAATTTTTTTTCTTGAAGTGCATACTGTGGATAACAAGAAGAGACATAGAACACATAAGTCTAAAGGAATAATATATTTAAATTTCAGGTCAGGACTAGATGCAGTGCATACATCAAAAGTTTAACCAAGTTACACATCAGTCCATATGGTTCAGAATGAACTTATAAGATATACTGTTAATGCATGATTGCAAACTCTGCACATTTCCACTGTATGCAAAAGACCCAATTCACCTAACCTGACTACAGAATAGGTCATCAAATAAGGAACATGGGATTATGCCAACTAAGCAGACATTTGCAAGTTCGCAGTTTACAGAGCTAACCATAACATAATCGAGAATCAGGTAAAATTACAGGCGATCAATCTTAAGTTCGTAACTTGATCAAACAGCCTGATGGCCTACCCTAGACCATGAGATCAAGACAAACTATAGCCAAATAGATCCAAAGCGCCTAAACCAACTGAGTAAATCACGACAAGAACAGTTGTACAAGCATAAAAATAAGCAAGAAGATATTGAGCGCATCTAGAAGGCAACCTTGCATCTCCTTGGCGACCTTGGCCTGCATATCGCGGAGGGCGGCGGCCTCCTCCTCCATCTCCTTCAGCCTACGCTTCATCTCGTCGAGCTCCTGCAGCTGCGAGAAAGCACAGCATCAGAGACCAAGACCTGCCTAGGGTTAGGGTTTAGCGCGGGGTCAAGGATCCGGGGGATTGGGGTAGGGGGGACCTTCGCTGCGTCGTCTCCGCCGGCGGTCATGTCGACGTCGGCGCCTTCCATATCGGCGTCCACGGGGATCTCCTGGCCGTAGACCTCGTGCTCCTCCTCGTCCATGGCGGTTCCCTTTGTCTCTCCGATCTAAACGGAGTATGCTGGATTTTTTTTTTTTTTGCGTAAGTTTAGCGGATTTGGTATCGGAGAAGGAGCGCCTAGAAGTCGGTGGGCTTGAATCCTGATATTCCTGTTAGGCCCATAGGTTCTCGTATCATGGGTCGCTTGATTTGTATGTCCGTTGGGCCTGTTTCTTGTTTGTGGGCCGCATCTCTGGGGAAAAGTGTGTGCTGCATTCCCGCAGCTTCCGGAATGTTCGATGGAGCTGCCAATTCCCGAACCATCTGAATCCTTCCCCAAGCTCCGCCGTGGATATAAATTTCCAGAGTCCCCGGCGATCTGCGTCATTCTCATCGCAGCAGTATCCAGAAGCATCCGACGAACACAAGCAAGGAGACAATAGTAGAAGGGCATGGCTTCAATGGTGTCTTCCAAGAGGATCCCGCTGGTGCGCGCCATGGAGAAGCTCCTGGCTGCGTCTTCCGCCCCGGGCGCCGGCTCTGCTCTCAGGCCCGTTGCCGTCGCTGGCGGTGTCCGCGGATACAACGCCGGCGCGCCCCTCCGCCGCTACGAGAGGGACGAGTCGGACGACGACAGCCGCCGCGGCGCGCGTGACGTCGCCGTGCCCAGCATCTTCTCAGGTAGTCGTCATCTCGTACCATGTCAGTCCAATGCAGTCGATTCATTCCTCTACTGCGTGATTTGATCCAATTCGTCCAGTTCCAACCGTGGCAAAAGCTGGGCCAAGTTAATTTTTGTTCAAAACATGCAGATGTGTTCCGTGATCCGTTCAGCCCGCCGCAGAGCCTGGGCCGGTTGCTGAGTCTGATGGACGACATGGCGGCGTCCCCTGTGTCCCGCACAGCAGCGCCGCTGCGTCGCGGATGGAACGCGAAGGAGGACGAGGAGGCGCTGCACCTGAGGGTGGACATGCCGGGGCTGGGTAAGGAGCACGTGAAGGTGTGGGCGGAGCAGAACAGCCTAGTGATCAAGGGCGAGGGCGACAAGGAGTCCGAGGAGGAGGGCGCCACCGCTCCGAGGTATAGCGGCCGCATCGAGCTCGCGGGTGACGTGTACCGGATGAACCAGATCAAGGCCGAGATGAAGAACGGCGTGCTCAAGGTGGTCGTGCCCAAGGTGAAGGAGGAGCAGCGCAGGGACGTCTTCCAGGTCAACGTGGACTAGGAGTTTTTCGCGTCACGAAATCGCAGAGTACCTCGTCTTAGCACTGTTCAATAAACAGATCGACTGAAGTCTTCTTGTGTGGTAAATCGTGTTGGATGTCATGGTTTGCCAAGTGCTTGTACGAGTATGAATCAATCGAACGGTCAATTTCGTTTTCTTGTTTTCGTGGGGTTTCTGCTTTTTAGGGGCACTTTTGCACGGAACCGAATTTTGCTTCCACTATCGGTCGTAAATTTCCCTGCAAAAAAAAGTTGTAAATTTCTCTCTGCCATGACTGTTTCCATCCAATTTAATCTATCAATAAACTCCCGGATGAAGCATGTTATTTCACACGTTGCATTATCTTTCACTAGTAGAAAATAGACATCTAGTTTCTCTTTATAAGGGCTTTAGTTCTGGTTGTGCATCCAAAACTATGGAATCAAAACCAAAACTAAAGATCTATATTTAGGCCGTGTTCATTTCACAGAAATTTTGCGGCCCTGAATTTCTCTGAAAACTTTTTCCTAGGCTTCGTAGGAATCGGTCTAGAACGTTTCGCCAGAAAGTCGTACTTTTCATGGAAAAAAAACATCCACCTAAACCAAAGGAAACGGCTGATAGACAGAAACGTTTTCCCTCGTCTCTATCTCCCTCCCGCCTCACTCTGCCGCCAAGTTAGCGCGAAATCTAGATGGAGGACCAGCACTGGAACATTCCCAACCGGCGAATCCGACCCCCTCCTCCTCCGCCGCCCCCTCCCCATCTCCCTCCTGCTCCACCTCGTCACCCTCCATGGACACAAGCAAGGGCTAGAAGATCTGAAATTTGGGGGAAGTCGAGAGATCTTGCAAGAAATAGGTAATCCACTTGATACATCCGGTGAAATCCGCCAATCTTAGGACAGATCGGTCTCTCTTCATATGGTGTGGCATCATAGTTTTTTCGATTCGTTTTTCTTTGGTTGGTCTTTTTCTTCTGAACGTATGTCTCGGAAAAAATCAATAGCAGATTGGATTTGAAATCAGTTGCAGTCAAACAAGCAATAGAATAGGCGGGCTAGCAAGTAATATTTAGCATCATCAAGAACCTGTCGGATTAGGAACTTGTTGTCCCGTGCTGATGTGCTGTTGTCCGATTAGTGTAGTACAGTTTTTTTTTTTGAACAACGGAGCGCCCCGGAGGAGGCTAGAGCCTTCATTAATTTAAGAGTGGGTGTACAAAGATATTACAAATACCCCATAAAAAACGAAATATAACACTTGAGTCCATGGCATTTGTAGATAGAACCTTGCTAAAAGATTTACAATCACAAACTAGTCCTATCTCTTCCCCACCGTGGAGAACAGAGAGACAGACGCTGCAGCCATGGTCGAAGACAGGGACGAGACCACTTGTCTACGGCCCGGCGAAGCCCTCAGCGCCTGACCTCAAGAAGGGCCTCCCAATGAAGATAGAAAAACTGTCGGAGCTCACCGGCTTGGAGAAGGCCACCTTGGCCATGAAGATTTGCGTCTTCCCTGACGCAGAACAAAAGCTCCAAAGAAGAAAGGCTCTTGAACTCCTGAGCCGATTTAGCCCCTCGTTGACTGCTTCCACCTTCCCCCAACCCCACCATGGCGCTTGAGATACAGGGGATAAGCAGAGTGAACACAGCGGCCAAAGCAGCAAAGGCTTGCCAACATCACAGCAATGGAAACGGCTTGCCGTCAGACCCAGAGAACCTGCCACGGACCTGGGAAGGCGAGCGTAGAGGATGTCGATGGAGACAAACTAGACCGGAATCGATCTTATTAGGCAAGCTGCAGCATCTCCCTTTCCCCAGCATTGGCTCCGCCCACCGGAGCGCCACTGGGAGGAAGAATAGACACCGCAACCTCTTGGCACAGTTCGAATACGCCAACGAGTAGCTTGCAGAATCGGCCTTATTCAAGTCGAAGATCCCCCAGCACCGCTCTTCCCTTAGCGCCACCTCCTGCCACCAGAGAAGCACATCAAGAAGAGGCAGTCCAGGGCTGCCCCAGATCCGGTCGAAAGGACCTGGTTCTCTACTCCCAGTCGCCACTATGGGACAAAATACAAGGCTAAAATCCACTCTAACTAAGCCGGCACCTCGCCTTGGCACGCCCCTGGCAGCATCGCCGCCGGAGGGGGCCTCGGTTCGGCCCGGATATTCACGGGAAGCTCTCAGGAGCTGTAGATGGGGAAGGGAGAGGGAAGGGTCAGGAAGCTCTGACTAGCCTGTATGTTGCCTTTGTAGTAGAGTTTTGACTATTTTGATAATTAGTTAGGTGCAGATTAGACAGCTTGCCGTTGATTCCGATTCAGCCTACGGGTCAAGTTAATTAGCTCAAGAAATGCTAGTCGTGTCCTAGTTTCACATCAAGGAAGAGTCTAGTTTGTATTAAACAAACTGTAACAATTTTTAATTACTTCACTGATTAACCATTGTGAAAAGCATTAAACTATATTTTATTAAATTTTGGTTTTTAATGTCATCAGGAACGACCAAGAATTGTCCTAGAGCCAGGTGGAATCACAAGATGAAGTCATATCTCATTGAGCTCTTAAAAGAACATGATACTCCAAGATATCGAACGCAAAATGCATGGAGCAAAGAGGCTAGGAAAAGTATAGCCGATGCATTCAACTTGAAATTTGGTTTATCCTTCGCAACAGCTCAAGTCAAACAAAAAGAGCAGGATATGAAGAAAGATTTTAAAGTTATAAAAGATTTGCTGTCCGAAATTGGTTTTGGCTGGGATCCTGATAGAATGATGGTAGTTGCTCCAGATGATGTTTGGGAAGGATTACGGGCACGCAAAAACAAAGACATCCTCCAATGGAAAGACAAGTTGTTCCCATACTACGATGATCTATTTGCTCTATATGATGGTGAGTTTTAAATAATCATTGACTTGATTGCTTAAAAGTTCTTTTCTACAAAACGTAATAATTGAGTTTTGGATTTGCATAAATTTTATAGGACGTTATGCTGAAGGAATGAGTTGTTGTGGGATGGATTTATATGCGAAGAAAGCAACACAACTCTCTCAGTCTGCTGCATCATATTCGCAGCCATTGCAAAATCCTGAGGAGAATTTGCACTCACCTACACCAAACCTACCAGCTCCTAGTGCATTATCCATGGATTTTGATAAAAAAGAGGAAATTGGGAGCACAAATTGGTTTTGCAACAATGATCCATTGAACCAAGAAATAGTAAACTCACCTCTCGGTAATGATTATGTAGTGCATGGTCTATTACCAGATGCAGTTCCAGGACAAGCTTGTTCAAATGAAGACCCACAGAACTCAATGGAACGCCTAGAAAAATTACGCAAAAATCAGCAGCAATCTAATTATACTCCAAAGCTTAGTAGTGCCAGGCAAGTAAAAAAACAGAAGACCAAACATGCCAATGATGATTTTCATGATAGGTACTTGAGCCTCAAAAGAGAAGAGATAGACCGACTTGTAGCCATTGAGGAGAGGAAAGCAGAAGATCCATATAGCATCCAGAAATGCATTACTACACTTGAAGGGTTGAAAGATTTACAAATTGGAGATATGCTGAAAGTTGCCGACCTCTTCACCGACAATAAGAACAACAGAGAAGTATCCTTATATTTTTCAAATGATGCATTACGGTTGGCCTGGTTAACTAGAAAAATTCAGCAAAGCTAGACAAATGGCTATGGAAATATCCAACTTTTACGTGTACGTTCCTGAACACATGTAGTACTTGGCTAGAGATGTTAACTTTTGTGTGTATACGTTCCTGGACACATGTAGTATTCGGCTTTTGTGTGTATACATTCCTAGACACATGTAGTACTTGGCTAGGGATGTTAACTTTTGTGTGTATACGTTCCTGGACACATGTGATACTTAGGAAAGGATGTTAACTTTTCTATATGTTCCTATGGCACATGTAGTTCCGATGCAATGTTAGTTGGCACTTGATTACATGTTCTTTTGAATGAATACAAGTAATTTCAGTACAAACTAAATTGTTTTATTGGAACAACATAGATTGAATTAGAATCATCTTCTTGATATGTAGTCTGTCCACATTGCTTTTGCCATGGCGTCTCGCATAGCATTTCCAGCTGTTAAATATAGGCACATCAACATTGTACTGGGTATCTCCATATGGTACATCCTCCATATTACTTTCATCGATGTCTTCAGTACATCTTTCAAGCAATGTCATGTCTCCATTACGTAGCCGAATGAAATTATGCATTACACAACAAGCCATAGAAATATCAACTTGGGTGTTAATATCATATGATGTAGCGGCCTTCAATATGGGATACCTCTTCTTTAATATACCAATGATTCTCTCAATATGATTGCGAAGTTGATCATGGCGAAGGTTGAATAGTTCTTGGTAGGATTGTGGCTTTTGCTGGGCTCTTCCTTGTTCTTTTAAATGATATCTAGTTCCCCTATATGGAGCAAGGAATTGAGGTGTGTTTGCATATCCTGCATCCACAAGATAGAATTTACCAGGGGGTACAGTAAATTCATGCTCAAGTGCATCTTGTAGAACTCTTGCATCTGAAGCAAATACCTCCCAACCAGGATGTACACACACAAATTTTAAATCCAAGTCACATGCGACCGTTGCATTTTGCGAAAGAACTTGTTTTCTATTTTTGTATGGTTCTTGCTGTCCATCTGGAATTGTCATGGGAAAGTGAGTACCGTCAATAGCTCCGAGATAGTTCTGCAGATTTCATGTTGTAGTCAGATATACATACACATCAAACTAGCAATTTTAATGGCGAAACCAAGAATAATTAGTACCTGAAAGTATGCAAATTTTGGCTGCCTTAATATGCGATGTGGGTGCAGAGAAGGCATGCGCATGTAGTTGCATGTCAGGGATGTAATCGCATTGAGCACAACATGGAAGTAATAACTAATTGTTGATCCACTATGCTCAAATCGATCTTGCACTGTTCTGTTGCTTGCATTCTTTAAAATTGTATACAAAAACATACCTATTTGCTCTTCCATAGATACATATGTTCCATCTTCAAGATTGCACTTCTCATGCA
>OU342738.1:131302478-131398306 GCA_910589765.1 Avena atlantica | reverse complement strand
TCTCTCTCTCTCTCTCTCTCTCTCTCTCTCGTCTTTGGCATAAGACCTTATGGCCTGAGAGCTTCATGGATGTATGTAGATCCACTTAGGATGGATGTACGTATTGGTTTCTTTTGGGATGATCGAGAAGAACTACTGCCTTCTACTTCGGGCAGTATGAGAAAAAGAAATTCATCTTCATTTTCTGAACGCCTTCGGTAGTTTGAATTCATCTGTTGTCAATTGGAAGAATGCTAAATATGCTCAGGAGTGAGAAACAGATTTGTGATGTGTATGATGCTCATATGCCTGTTTATATAGATTTGAAAGGGAGTGTACAACGGCTAGCATGCAACGGCTAGGCAACGGCTGGACCTAAAGGTCACCTCTGTTTCCTAGATATTTTTCCTATGGACCGAACATGTATACTTCTTTACTATTCCTTTGTTTTGTATTCCCACGGTTTTTCTTTTTGCACCTAGTTCTATTCCCGTGAAGGTTCCTATTTCCTATGTTTTCCACACCCATGGTCCGAACGGGGCCTAAGGTTTTAGGGGAATCGTTGGAGCACACGGCTTGCAAATCGAATCAAATATACATAGTCCCAGTTCACATGGTATTCGACTTCGACGACCCGGATGAACCGTTGTTGTGTTGACACCCGTCCACCGGTGACCCGCTGCTACGTCGATTCCATCCGTCGCGTGACCCGCTACAGTTTTTGGCTTTAGCGACCCGATGCGGCCTTCGGATGCGGCAACCCGATGCGGTCTTTGACTGTTATGGCCCATTACAGTCTCCAGATGTGGCAACTTGTCATCACCACGTGTCTCCGGTCCGCCGCATGACTCGTTGCCACGTCAACTACATGTCCGTTATTCAACTCTTGACCGCCACGTTGACTACTCGTCTGGCGTCGACCTCGTGACCTGCTGCAGTTTTTGACTCCGGCGATCCTCTACGATCTTCGGCTCCAATGACTCGAGGGCTCCCTCTGCTTTGAAGGCTAGTCGCGGCTTTCGGCTCTAGCAACCCGCTGCGGTCTTTGGCTCCGGCGAACTGTGTGGCTTTTGTCTGCGGTGACCCGCTGCATTCTTCGAATGTGGTGACCCGCTGCATTGTTCGGATGAGACGACCCAGTGTGGTCTTCGATTGCGACAATCTTCGGATGCAGAACTCGTTGCCGCCATCGATCCCAGAAACCCATCGCTGCTATGACTGCGGTCCGTCGCGTCGACTACGTCCGCCGCGTGACTTGCTACCGCGTCAACTTCGCCACGACAACCAACAAAGCTAAGTTTCCCTCTACTTATAGCTGATTTCCTTTTTAACTCACACTCGAAACACTCGGGGCTGCGCCCTCTTTGAGTAACCTAATGTGCCATCGGCTCCACGCACTCGAATACCCATACGCGACAGCCCGAGTAGCTGATTCTGCCTGATTCTCGAATCCTTGAACTCTGAGTACCTCGGCAAGGTACTAAGACTAAGGGTAATCAGGCTAACGAAAAGGCCTAGCAAACAGTGCAAAAGTGTCGACTCGATTGGCACCAGAATTTTACTTTACAAGCCGACATGCAAATATTCTTTATAAGATACAAGTACTTCGCAATTCTTTATGTTTTCTATAGCTTACAAGGACGTCGACTATGTTGAGCTATTCTATTGGGTCCTCCAACAGGAGTCGACAAAACAACTGGCTACGCCATACAACCAAAAGTTGAGTCGAGTCACTCTTCGGATGGTTGCATCTCTTCATGCTACAAAGAAGCGACGTTGGTCGCGCACCTGACAGAAACAACGACTTCGACTTCATTCGGAATGTCGAGTCCTTCCGGCTAAACGTCGCGTGACTCCGTTACGTCGACTATTGGCTCCTTATGCGTGAGACGCTAACTCGATGCACTTTTGGGTCAGTGGTTTCTCCTCGCATGAGTCTCCACTCGAGTCTGTGACTCGACTAGACACTCGGGGGCTACTCCTATCAGGAGCGTTGGTTGCGCATCCGATGTACTTTCGGGTCAGCGGTATGCCCACGAGATTATCGACTACAACTGCATAGTACAACACTCGAGTCTCTTCCCGAGTCTATGACTCCGCCAGACACTCGGGGGCTACTCCGAACTGGAGCCCTAACCGCACACTTACAAGATCTTCGAGTGGCACGCTCTGATTCCCCGTTCGAATCTACGACTCGAATGAGGACTCGAGGGCTACTCCCATAGGGAGCGCTGGTCGCCCATTTGAAAAATCACCGGCGTTGATGGTATTTGCAAGATCATCCGAACAACTTTCAGATCACTGTATCCCGCAACCAACGATTATGAGCCTCTGCTCGAGTCTACGACTCGAACATACACTCGGGGGATACTCCCATAGGGATCACTGGTCGTGCACCCTATAGTCCATTGTGTTGACTATGTTCATAATGTCGACTCCTTTACAACAACCGAACTCATTGGCTGACCCCGATGAACTTCCGGGTGAAGTGCTTCGCACTCGAGACAACTTTCGACTCTGACATCCAAATGCAATGCTCAAGACAACCGAGTCTCCACCTGAAACTTGTTCGGATGAAAGCACTCGAAAGACTTAAGAGTCTCCAATCGAATCTACGATTCGACTGAACACTCGGGGGCTACTGACATGGGAATGCCCAACAGGCACCCAACTACAGGCTACCTGGTGCGACTCAATGGAAGGCCCACTCGATGACCTTCCAAGGTCCACGACGCTCATGACGGTTCGGCTGTACGAAGCACATATGGACACGGACTGCCAAGCGCACAAGACAACGAAAGATCAAGACAAGAGTTTGAATACAACTTATAACCTACTCGTATCGGTACCTGAGACCTAGCCTCCCCATATATAAAGGCTAGGATGGTCCAACAAGGAGGTCACGCTATGCCATAACCCCCAATAGACAGGCTACGCCACAATAGATCTCTCCAACTCATACACATACCTCGCGCCAGATTACACCCCTGTAACTTTCGGTTACGCCGTTAATCAAGAACAGACAAGCAGGAGTAGGGTTTTCCCTCTGGGGGCCTAAACCTGGGTAAACCTCGTGTCCCCTTGCTGCGTGTCTGTTAACCGTCTCGCGATCTCTACCATCCCCATCTTCTCCAAAACCCAAGTCCATAATAATGGGCATTGACAAGTCGAACCCTCGGCACGCATGCTTCTTCTCTTTAAGAAGGGTGTTCTCGAGATACAAAATTGAGTAATTCATATCCTCTATGGGTCCACCCACAAATTCGAGCATATCCTTAGTCAAAATCATCTTACCTACTATGAAGAGAAATACACTTTTAATCCATATGGGCATAACTTGTATTAGAAAGATGCCATATTCCACATGAACAAGTATATTTCTATATAGATCCATCCAAATAGCATATGAGCTTGCTAAAGTACCAAATTCAAATATAAGATGCTCACATGGTATTTAAATGGAAGATTGCTCACAAGGTTATGTAGACATGGTATATTTAGATAAAGGTGGCAAGAAATCGACATAGGTTATATGGGCAAGAAATAATGCAAGTAAAAAAACAAACGAGTGCCTCATATACATGCATGGTAGAATTATTTAGCAAGTAAAGCTCACATGGATCCAAGATGAGATGGTGAGTGGAATCAAAGAAAGAGACATTCCCTCAACCCAACTTGGGCATAAAGCAATATATAAAGAACCAACTACAATTCATCAAGAAGCAAATACAAGTAATACTAATGCATATGAGGGAAGAACCAAATAAAAGGGGTTTTAATATGATGCTCAATTGCAAGGTGGCATGGTGACATGAGCATGATATAATGATGATGCAATACATGATATGAGGGAAGAAGCAATATCTAGAATAGGAAAGTAGCATTACAATTGATAGACAATTGGGATGCTACAACTCTCCCCCACTAAAGAAGAATCTCGCCCCGAGATTCCTAGGAAAATAAAAATACCAAGGAGAGGCGGGTGTTCGGAACAAAGGTGACCCTCACGTTCCCAAATTTATTTCTCAATGGAATGGTGCAATCAATACACCTTGCAAAACTTGCTAGACTTATTGCAATTCTTGCGTTTTGCTTCTTAAAAGAAAGGACTTGAAGAACATGGAGGATTATCGTGAAACAAGAAAAGATCAGAAGAACATAACTTGGGTGCCCTGACGAACACGATAGAGGAATAAAATCACATCTTGAACGAAATTGAAAAGATGATGTAATGAGGTTGTTTGTTTTGCCAGAAGAGAAGAGAAACTTTGGAGAAGTTATCAACCACTATAACAAATAACATTGTTTCTTGCTTTAGATTTAAGAAACAAAGTTTGGATAAAACACTATTGCCTTCAAACAATAGAAACTCTCATATTAGATTCTTCTTGCATCGGTAAGGACAAAAGGATTGCACAATTGAGGTGCGCAGATTTTATTTCAAGAGAAGGAGTGATCCAGGTTTATGGTGGAATCTTGAGTAAGAAGTTGAATGTTGAAAACTGGAGGTTATTGTATATATGTTTATTGCATTCCATTACCATGAGGTTATTACAATAGATTTTAGATTGATGGCATCGGCCATAATTGGCTTTACCAAGAGAAAATAATTGACAAGATGAAGTTAGATATATATTCCATCCATCTTGTTTGACGATGATGAGCTTCGGTCGAAAACAAGAGGATGGAGAAGATTTTTAATTTGCTTCCACCAAATCATTGAAGATTTTGCTCCATCTTGAAATAGACAAGACCACCAACAAGAGACTATTGCTTACTCTTTTGAGGGGACACTCCAAAAAAACAAGAACATAAGTAAAAGTCTCGTGGGATAAAGGCCACTTATGACTTTCGTGGAATGAGTGAAATCGCACTAATCCACCAATTCGATGTACAAGATCAAATGATAAGAGTAGTCAAATGGGGATCAGTTCATTGCGCACCCAAAGTATTACTCCGCACATGAATAAGAAAATCATGCAACCCAACTCCCAAAACCAGTCTGAAGATCTTAACAAGGAGAAAACTCATGAAGCTCCATAAGGAAACAAGGATTTGATACAATGATTCGTCGGATCAAAAGAAGACGAAGATAATGACATTGTCGTCATGTTGGGAGCCGCAAGCCAACGGAAAGATATGAATGTAGATCATGAAGACATATAAAAGGTTAAATAGATAGATTAAGGTTAGCACCCAAAATTTGAATAGAAGGATCGTAAAAGATCTAGGAAAACTTCGTGGCAGTCGGCGGATCGAGGATAGAATATCAAGCGAGAGGGTTTAAAAATATTTCTTGACGAGTCAGAGATCAAAAGAATTTATTGTCCTACTTGAGAAGATCTTAGAGAGATTTAGCCGTCTTGAGGGAATTTTTAGCAGAACGACGGTGATAACTTGCCGAACAAGGTAAAGCTCCAGAATTTGTTGGAATCTGTAGGATGATGGAAACCAACACTTGGCTTGATGATTCCAGAATTTGTGGTGATGTCTTTAGCAGAACAACATGGTCGAGAGAGGTGAATTTACAAAGTCGTAATTTACACTTGAGAACTATGCACACCAGCGGTGTTCACAAGGCTTGAGAGAAAGAGAAAAAGATATTCTTCATGTTCTTCCATTGATATAGAATACGCGAGAATATCGTCAAGATATAGAATAAGAATGAAAGATTGGTATTTAGAAATATGCATTGAAAGAATAGATTATCTAGCCCTTCAGATAAGAAAAGAGATTCTGACTTGTTCACCTTGTTGATCGAAACACCGGTTGAAAGAGGAAAGATTTGGATAAGAAAGATGATAACACACATTTAAGAAAAGCTATCCGAGATGAAAGGATGAGATTCTCTCATATCAACAAGAACCTTGCAGATATAGAGTTCAGAAAGATGTGAAGCATGATAAACGGATGATAATCCACCATGGTGCCTTAAGAAACCTCTGAATTGTCAAATATACATGAGTATGATATAATTATGGTCAAGGTATAACTCAAAATCACAAGAGGTAACCCACCATCATTAGGAGGAGTAGATTGATAGCATTGGCCATATTCCCCTCATGATAAGTGTCATATATCTATACTGAGAACTAAATTACACTCACAAGCATCGGACCAACACACGTTACGTATTTCACCCAAAAAATTGAAGGTGCAATGAAAACTCCAGATTGAAGCGATGTAGCAAAAGATTGAGTTAGCGTGCACATGCCGACAAAGGAAGATAGATGGAGAATCGCACACGACTGAAAGGAGTGTGAATATACAGATGTATGAAAGAAAAATTTGAGTGGAGGCTTTTCATTTTGAGTGGGAGCTCCACCCACATGAATGTGGAAGATGTGGGGGTAGCCACCATGGCTGGGCGCCATGCCCCTTGGGGTGTCCCCTCTCCTCCTCTCAAAGCACACTCCTCGCGAATGATCTCTCTCCCCACTTTAGAATTTCCCCATGGTCTTGGATCAGCGAGATACATGTTCCCGATGGCTTTTTCTGGAAGGATTTGTTGCTTCCGCTGTTTCGCTGGAGCGAGGGTGAGGAGTTTGTCGGGGTACTCGGACGTGTGTGCGATCACGGATGCACCACTGCTTTGCGGTGCTAGATGTGATGGTGCTGGACCGGCTGGACCAGATGGACTTCATCAGGATCTTGAGATCGGCAAGCGTTCGACTACATCATCCACGAGCACAACCTCGTTAATGCTATATGGTCTTCGAGGGTATGTATTCTATGGATGTATATCCACCCGTTGCTTGTATCTAGTAGATAGATCTTGGTACTTTGTTCCCATCGTAGGAAATTTTTTGTTTTCTATGCTGCGAACCCTTCAGTGATATCAGAGCCGGATCTATGCGTAGATGCTTTGCATGGGTAGTACACATATTAGTATGTGGGCGATGATGATCGTTTTATTGCTTCTTATTTGTACTTTGGATATTGGTGGCATAGTGGTATGAAGCGGCCCGGACAAACTTTACATGTCCTCGCACATGAGACCTGTTCCACGCTTGACATGCAACTAGTTTTGCATAAGTGGCTAGCGGGTGTCTGTCTCTCCTACTATAGTCAATACCTAATTTGCAACGAGTTGTCAACAATTTGGTTATCCTCGTTGTGGTTCATGTTCGTAGGTAAGAACGGTTCTATCTTCGAAAGCCCTAAGCCACGTAAAACTTGCAATGGATAAATTAGAGGCGTCTAGTTTAGATTGTTGTTGGGCTAGTGTCATGATATGGTGATGTTGTAAGTAAAAGTATAAGTCGATACTCTTACAACACACATAACGTGTAAATTCCATAGATCTTGGTCTTACACATAGAGGTATGATAGTGATCATACCATGATGCACATGATGGAGATCAAGTGCAAGAACCATATCATTTCACTTATTAACATGTGATGTTTGTTGCATCTTATATTGCTTGTTTGGCATTTTATTAGCATAAAAAGATGATCCCTCATTTAGATATCAAGATAAAAATGTGTTCTCCCTTAAGTATGCACTAATTATGTTTTGTTGCTCCAAGACATCACACGATGATCGGGTGTTCTTGGATCCATGATCATATTTCAGGTGTAAAACAGTTACACACGCGAATACTAAGGTTCTTACTTGGCGAGCCTAGCATGTACAGACATGGCCTTGGAACACGGACCGAAAGGTTAAGCATGAGTCATATGGAAGATATGATGCCCATTTGATGCTCGCCTTTGAAGCTACACCGACTCACGTGATGATCGGACTTGGTGTAGTGGATTTGGTTCATGTAATCACCAAAAATACACGAGCGATGTTGTATTTGAGTGGGAGTTCATTTCTAATTTGGATTAGTAGAACTCAATTTATCATAAATTAAATCAAAGTGAATTTGCATATTGTGTTGTAGTCATTGGCATTCGTTCACCACTTTATGCTTAGTTGTAGTTGAGATAATAGAACTATAGAATTCTGGATATTTACTTTACGAATTGGTATCGTATTGTGTTGAGTGTCAATTTAAATTTTAAAGTCCTATTGCAAACTTTGAGAAAACTCTGTTTACTCCATGAAATTTAATAATTGGTATTAAATCAAGAGTAACAATTCCAGTGTTAGTATCTTAAGTATCATGTTTGCCTCCATGATTTTTGATTGTTTTAATATCAAGTTTATCTAGGAGCTGAAAGAATTGTTTCAGAAACCATCATGTGTGGCAGATATAACGATATCTGAAACAATTTTTTGGTTGCAATATGATAGAGTATAATATATGTTCTCATATTGGATGAGAATTTGCAAAGGTTGGAGATGATAGACATTTGAATCATCCAAAAGGGTTTTGGAAAGTAATATTATACTCACGATTCGCCTTTATAAGCTACATTATCTTGATCATGAAAGTCGTCATGATAAGGATGAATAGAAGAAGTATGTAAAGTGTTTACTACACTAAAAGATTACTAAAGAATGGATTTTGAAAGAACGCCGATCATTTGATGATAGTGATCTACTTCAAAGTGCAAGTCCAAAGGTATTAGTATTTGAATATACACGGTTTGGACTATGTGTCATGTATATGATGCCACTGTTGATGTTGATAGATTCTTTTAAAAAGGAAAAGGAAATGCTGAAAGAGAATCTATAAAATATATTTGGCAGAAAAGGAAAGATTGGAAATATCTAGTTTTAGGTATATAGATGATATACATGTTATGGTTGTATTCTTTGCTTGTTAAACAATGTGGTTCTTGGGTATTGGATACCGAATTGGTTGGTATGAAATTTCATACAGAACAACACGATTCATGAACCACAATGGCCTAAGTAACTAGCAAGAGAATATGTGATGATGATCATCGAAAACAAACAAGCCGTTATTTGTATTTCTCGTTGACATCAAAGCTTGCCTTCAAGATTTGTTTCAATAATCATTATTTAAATCAGGTATTATGAGAACAAAGATTGTTCAAATAATTACCGTATTCCATATAAGATGGATGATTTACAAATCTAGTTGGAGAAATCACATCCATAAAAACTAATGCTAAAATTTCGCAAGACAAATGATTAGAAGATCACTTACGAAGTGACATAGCCGTTTAAATTATATTGGAAAGAAAACATGAAGAAACTCCGTTTTCATGGATTTTTGAGTCTTTGATTTGATCAAGTGACGCTTGTGAGTCTTTTCTCGGGATAATTAAAACTTCGTTCAAAGGCCAAAGAAGAACGAACGACTAAAATATTGGAATTTATACATATCGATGCATGTAGTCCATTATGTGTAGCCGTAAGCGATGGATTTCAACTTCATATACTTTCTCCGGAAATTTTAGTGAATATTCACTTAATGAGAAAGAAGTATGAAATATTTGAAAACGTTCAAAGACTTTCAAGATTGTCACATCCCAAATTTTAGAATTGGTCTTTCATATCATTCATAGCATTGCATCATATCTTTCCATGCAAAACCGTCGAGTAGAAAGGTTCGGCGAAACACCACCTTCAAAACCCTATTTTGCTTCACTTCGAGTTTCCTGCGGGAGGCTTTAGAAGGTCTTGCGACAACCACCCCTGTAGGTTCTAGTTTTCGCGCAAACTTCGACTGAAGGTTGTTCCCTTCGATGATACGAACTCGTAGGCGCGAGAATCGCTCCAATCGGAGTTCGTATGCAAAAGACTCGGACGTTTTAGTAAACCGCCGGAAAACGGTCCGAAAATCTGGACCGATTTCCGAGTTCGTGTCCGATTCTGGACCGTTTCTGTTTAGGATTTCAGCGCGCAGGACTACTTAAAGAGGACCCCACCTGGGCCCTCGATTCCCGTGCCCGCACTCCTGCCCCCACGCGCCGACCCCGCCGCCTCGATCTCCTGCCGCGCGCGCCTCCCCAGACGCCGTCGCCGTCGCCGCCTCCCGGCCACCTCGCCGTCGCCGGCCATCGTCGCCACCACCGCCGGGTTCGCCTCCTCCTCCTCTTTCCGTTCCCGCCCTTCTCACCGCCGTTCGTCGCCGTCACCGATCCCATCTACCACCGCCGCCGCTCGCCTCCACGGCCACCGGCCATCACCGCCGGCATCACCGCCGCCACTCCGCCGCCGCGCGCCAGCCGCCATCACCGCCGCCACTCCGCCGCTGCGCGCCAGCCGCCATCGCCGCCTCCGCGCGGGCCACCGCCCGCGGCCGCCCCGCGCCACCCGGCCGCCACCGCCCGTGAGCACCGCCGCCGCCAGCGCCGCCCTCGGCCGCCGCCGCCGCCACCGGCCGCTGCGCCGCGCGCTGCTGCCTCGCCGAGCGCACGCCTTGCCGCCGCTCGCTGCGCCGCGCGCACTGCCGCGTGCGCTGCCGCGCGCACACACGCACGCACGCATACGTGCGCGTCATCGCATGCGCGCTTGCATGCACGCATACACGCACGTACGCGCGACGCCTCGCGCGCGTATTTGTTTTCTCGGACCCGTCCATTGAACGTGTACGTCCGTGCAGGAAGAACCCCGACGCCGAAACCAATCGCCACCGCCGTCCGGAGCTCGCCGCACCTTCCGGAGTCCGTTTCGTCATCCGTTTTCGGTAAGACAGCAGCCACCGTCAGATCTCAGATCAGCGGCTTAAATCGTTCGTTGCCTGGTCAGCATCCCAGGCGTTGACTAGTCAGACGCCCAGTCAGCGCCCAGTCAGCAGACGAGTTGACCGGTCAAACAGACACAGTTGACTGGGTCAATTTCGTTAATCCCTTTAGTTGGCAGATTTCGGTAGAATCTTGTAAATTGCATAGAAATTCAACCGCTTGGCCAAAAATTGCAAAAAATATATACGAGTTCAGTGAGTCGTGTAGAATCTCGCTGTAGCTTTGGTTCAGACTTTTACTGTCAGGTTTAGTACAGTTTAATCAAACTAGTTAGTGGCCTTTTCGGAGTAATAAATTCGTAGAAAAAGATCCGTAGCTCCAAAAATCGCGTATGATATGTCCCTGGATTCAGTGAAACGAGGGGAATCTCATCGTGAATTAAAAAGGTAGGCTTACAGTAAAAACTTCTGCAGTATTTGTCTAATGGATTTCTGCAGTGTTTTAATTACTCCGGGAGTTTTATAATTCTTTTTTGAGTAATTCCAATTGGTACTGTTTCTAATCAGCGATGCCTATGCGGTAAATTTTTTCCAAGATTTTACAACCAGTATACTACCGGTAGTGAATTATTTAAGTTCTAGATCTAGTTTGGAGCATTACTTTTGTCTATTAGTTTTCCTAGCGCCAAATCTATTTTCCATGCATGTATTCGGTAGTGTTATGGATTAGAATTATGTGGTGCAGCTGTAGCACCAATTCACTTGCCGTTCTTGCATTCATGCATCATATTTGTTGCATATGTTGTGGATTGTTTGTTTATGAATGCAATTGTGTCGTGTAGATTGTGCTGAGTGCAACGTTTGCTCGTGTGAGGATTGTGCTCCCGACCGCTACAACCAAGGCAAGTAGATGCTACTTTGATCATGAATATCGTCCTACTATTTTCTATGCATTGTTGTGTATTTTGTAGATGCATGTGTAGGATGATACTATCGCTATGCTATGTCCTATTATGTGGTAGGACCCTCTTTGTAGACGAACCACCGTTGGTAGATGTGCTTAGCCATGCTTGATGAACGAGGGCTGGGTTACATCATTGATACTTGTTTTCTCAAAGTATTGGTTTGTGAAAACTAAAAACAACATAATCAATGAACCCCCTGGGTGTGATGGTATTGATAAATTTTGGTGGTTTCATTGCGGACAGGCACCCAGGTATCAAGAGAGAATGATTGGCTTCTTTATTGTGTAGCTTACGTATACAACCATGTGCCAATAATGGAATGGGCGGTTGGTTGGACTTAGTAGGTTGTGGTAACTCGAACCCGCGTATCCAGATATGTAGAATTTTGGTAGGTTGGACCGGTGCGCGTCGGGATTGAGGAGCTACTTCCCGAACAGTCTCTTCTTGGTCTTCTCCCTATCATCACCCAAAATGAGAGTGATGGTACGAGCTGGGCTGGCCAAGTCACATGGGTAAAGTGTACTAACCTCTGCAGAGTGTATAATCTAATCGATTAGCCGTGTCCCCGGTTATGGACAACTGAGTTGCTAGATATTGATTCCATGACATGTTTCTCGCTCATTCTAATTTCATAATTGCTTTAACATTGTTGGGTTAACTTAATTGGGATCTTTTCAAAGAAAAATCAAAAACTGTTTATGAAAGTAGGACAAATGTATTTGCAAATGCAAGCCAGACACAACTCCACTTGCCAAATATGCATGTAGATGTTAGTACTATTGTCTCCTTTACTAGCTCTACTTGCCATACATTCCATGTATTGACCCTTCGGGGCTGCTACGTTTCATGTTGCAGGTTATTCCGATTCTGATTGATCGTTATAGGCCACGGTACTCCACTCGGCACTTGTTCACTTGTGGGCAATTTGAAGATTGAAGGATTTATTCGCTTTTGTTGCTACCTGAACAATTTGAGCTAGCTTTATGCTAAGCTTTTATATTGTAATAATGGTACTCTGGATCTTTGTAGATCATGATACACGGTTGTTTTGCTATGGTTATCTATCTTACTCTATTGTGGGCCAATGAACCGATCCAGGGATTGGCATGTCACATAGAGGCCACGGTCTTATCAGAACCGGGGTGTTACAGGATGGTATCAGAGCCCGTGTGTCGACTGTAGGATCGTGACCTAGGATTGGATTAGGAAGCCATAGAAAATTATTAAGCCTATATTGACTCTGTCTTTCCTCTTATGCCTTTCACCCTCGTAAATTCTTACCATATGCTATTCTCACACTTTCCTCTTTTACTTGATAAATGGGAGACGTCAGGACTGAGTATGTCACCATGGAGTCACCAAGGCCCTTTGCAAGGCAGTTAGCTCAGCTCTCTCAGTCATTGGGATTGCCACTGCCTATGTTCAAGGGAAGAAGGTTGTACACCTATGGATATGGAGAGGATGCATGGGAGATCACTACCTTCATATTCAGAGATGCCGCCTTGCCAAACCCCGCGCACTTGGTCTACACCAAGATATACTGCAACTAGGGACTTGGAATCAACTTGGCCGTACATGAAGCCCTGTCTCGCCAGTGCCACTATGTCCGACACCTACTGCCCGCAGATTCACCCTACCGTGATTATGGAAGGCGTGATGAAGATGGGAACATTGTGATTACTCCGGGCGACAGGAACAACATGCCGCCCCGTCGGAGACACATAGAGGACATGGAAAGAGAGAATGGAGCTCTAGCAGAGAAGGTGAGGATGTTGAAGGAGATTGCAGACTTTACTAGCAATGGAATGGTGGTCCAAGGACAGGAGATAGACACTCTGCATGAAGCTGTGGGAGTTCCGGAGACTGCCCTGATAGCCAGAGATGAAACCATATCACATCTTCATGGTACTGTGCAGGAGAACGCCCAGAACATACAACAATTGCAAGGTACCGTCCAGGAAAGGGACCAAACCATTGAAGCTATGACAGCCCAGATTGCCGCTCTCCAAGCACAGCTGAATCCACCCTCTGATGATGACAATGGAGATGATGGCAACAATGGGGATGATGATGACAGTGGAGACGATGATGATGATGAGGACGAGGATGATGATGATGGAGACGATGATGGTGGAGGAGATGAAGCTGTTGCTGTTGCAGCTGAGGATGAAGAAGAAGAGGAGGATCCAGAAGAGGTGGAGTTTGAAGTATCAAGTGATGGTTCAGGAGAGGTGTACACTCCGCCGCCATGGTTGTACCGCGAGCCGAAGCGCCAACGCATGACCGCAAGGACCTACCTCAACCTCTTCAAGAAGTAGATAGAAGTCCACCAATTAGTCCACGTTAGGCAAACTCGTTAAGATTAGTCTCGATCGTTGTGAAGCTTAGTTCGTGTTAGTTTAAAAGTGTTTAGTTGCTTATTTGTGTACCCCAATATCCCAGGAATTATTTGTGTGAATTTTAATAAAAAAGTTATGACAATTTGGTTATCATCTGTGTGTTTTTCGCTGCAGTTTTTCTGCTGATACAGCAGTACTGTGCGATTTTTCATATTTTTCTGGTAACTCGGAAAAATCTGAAACAAATTGGGCTGATGAGAAACTCTCGGTGCCATATGCACAAAAATTGGCTAAATTTTCTGACGAGTTTAAGTTAGGCGGAAAAATTCGTGATAGCTGCTGGACTGTTTTGGCAGATTGCTGTTTTGGATGTTTAGTTGATCAACTGTTTAGTTAACCATTGCCAACTCTTGCAAAACTATTTCAGTAGGTATATACTGCTAGGATAACACCTGGGATGTTGCTGGATCGCTTGTTTGTTGATGAGTTGCTTGCTTGTGATTGTCTGCTATTGCTTGTTGTTGTTTGATCATATGCATGGGTAGAATCCTATTGTCGTAGTTGATTCTTTCTAAACTTACCTATGCTGAACCGCAGATGCCTCCCCGTCGCCAACCCACTGAGATGGATCAGCTCATGGCAGCTCAGGCACAGCTGACCCAAGTGATGACTCAGTTCATGGCAAACCAGAACAACAACAATGGAAACAATCAGCCTCAGGGAGATGCTCTCACCAGATTTCTGAGGTTAAGGCCAGCTAAGTTTTCTACTGCAACGGAACCAATGGTTGCTCTGATTGCGTTCAGTCAACAAGGATCTAGTGACTGTCGGATGCACTGATGCTGAGAAGGTGAGGTTTGCCGCTCACCTACTGGAGGGACCAGCCTCTTCTTGGTGGGACACGTTTTAGATCACCCACCCGCTGGATACCGTGACTTGGGCAATGTTTGAGGAAGGTTTTAGGACCAACCACGTGTCTTCAGGAGTTCTGAGCCTGAAGAGGAAGGAGTTCCGCAACTTGCGCCAAACCAATCGCACCGTGGCTGAGTACATTGAGGAGTTCAACAACCTGTCCCGTTATGCACCTGAGGATGTTGACACTGATGCCAAATGGAGGGAGAGATTCCTGGATGGCCTCAGTGATGAGCTTTCAGTACAACTACTTGTGGTTTACTGCCCCACTTTCTAGGAGCTTATGGACAAGGCTAGGATCTTGGAAGGGAAGCACAAGCAGGTGGAGAACCGCAAGAGAAAGAACAACAATCATCACTCTGGTTCACACCACAAGTCTCGCACTTCATATGATGGATACTCCAAGCATGGAGGAAGTGACCATGGGAGCCATGACCGCCGCGATGGACATCGCCATGACAACCATAGGAGCAGCCACCACAACCACAAGGGAGGACACTCTCACCATTCTGGAGGACACGGTGGGCATGACCGCAATCGTGATCGCAACTTCGTGAAGAAGGATCTGAGTGAGGTGACGTGCTTCAAGTGCAAGCAGAAGGGACACTATGCTGACAACTGTCCGGAGAGGAAAGGACTTAAGCCAACCAACGGCGAGAAGGCCACAGTGAACCACATGAATGTGGAGGAGATTCCAGATGAGCCTGACCTTGTGATTGGTAAGTTCCCAATCAACACTTACCCTGCACTTATACTTTTCGATACTGGTGCATCGCATTCATTCATATCAAGGGCATTTGTGGATAAGTATAAGTTACCCACTGAGTCTATAAAAAGGTCTATTAGAGTGAGTTCACCTGGAGGAGATATGATAGCTAGCGCGGGATGCCGCGACTTAACTGTGAGGATTGGAACACACAACTTCGTTGCACATTTGGTAGTGTTGGATTCACAGGGATTAGATGTCATTCTGGGTATGGATTGGATGTCTATGCATGGGGGACACATAGATTGTGCACAGCGAGCTGTTTCACTCAAAACCCCGGATGGTAAGAGGATTAGATTCAAGTCGGCTGCACGACCGAGAAGGTGTAAGTTGAATTCTCTTAAGGGGGTTAGCATGGATACTGTGCCAGTGATTAGGGATTACCCCGACGTGTTTCCGGAAGAGCTGCCAGGGATGCCACCTGACAGGGATGTAGAGTTTCTTATCGACCTGATGCCGGGAACAGGACCTATAGCAAAGAAACCATATAAGATGGATGTGGATGAGCTGAAGGAATTGAAGAAGAAGTTGAAGGAACAGCTGGAAAAGGGATTCATTCAGCCTAGTGCGTCGTCATGGGGAGCACCTGTTCTGTTTGTGGAGAAGAAATACAGCACCAAGAGATTAGTGGTAGACTATCGCTCGCTGAATGAAGTAACCATCAAGAACAAGTATCCTCTGTCGAACATAAATGACTTGTTTGATCAACTGGAAGGAGCAAAGGTGTTGTAACACCCTCAGAATCGGCCCTATGCAAGTTTCAGCGCTTCCCGCCAAACCCGCATAGAAACGATTCAAAGGTGCCCACCAGGCACTTGCGTGCGGGTGGAAAACGAAGTAATAACATTACACAACAGTCCTCGATGGGACCCACAGAAGAGATATATATACAACACGACTCCATGAGTCAATAATACAGATATACAGAACAAAGATCCAAATCACCTTGAAAACGATAGAGCGTCCAGCTACGGACAAGATGCAAATGGGGCTAAGAGCCCTGAAGAATAACCAATGGCGTCCATAACCCTGCCCAGGCCAAGCCGGAAGGGTAACCCTGCTAACGACGTCGATCTCAAAACCTGCTTAAACAAAAGGGGTGCCGACGAAGGGCAAAGGAAAAAGAGAGAGCGGTCAGTACTGAGGCCAGTACACGGCGAGGCTAGAATTCGGCGGTCCTCGCCTACATAGGTATGGTGGACTGAAGCGGCAGCGCAGCATGCACTAAACAACCTATAGAGACTCGGTATAACTGTCGGCTATCAGAGAGGGGTAAGAAAGACCTATCCGGAACCAACCTGATACTACCACCAAACATACCCATCCTGGTGTTTCCCCCTCGAGACCAAGCGAGGAAGTCAACCGAGGAACTCACACCGTTGGCAGTTTTACTCATTCCGTTATAGTTGCGGCAATTACTAGTCAAATATAAATAGCATGAGTCATCCTGATATAATAAGCAGTGGACAGTTTTAGTCAACCATTCTGTTGTAGTTGCAACACTTACTAGTAAAATATACGATTAGCATGAGATATCCCAAAACCCAGCAGTTGTTGGTACTTTTATTTAGCCATTCCGTTGTAGTGAAGCTGATTACTAGTCATATCGGATACAAGTCAAATTATAACAGTAAACTTTAGTTATAGTTGTCTATGATCGAGAACTGTGCTCCAAGTCGTCCATAACCGCGGACACGGCTTTTCGAAAAGATTTAACCCTGCAGGGGTGCACCAAAGTATCCACACGCACTTCGACCCTTTTTGCCAGATCAGTTAATATACACCCATCGGTATGTCGGCGGGGCCTAAGTCATGACGTTTCCCAGAACCAAAGCAAGTACATGGGGGCCACCCCACTAAGCTACCCGCAACGAAGTCGGCCGGTCTCCGAGACGGACTCAGGGTTTGCGCCAATGGCTGTAAACGACTGGGAACCCGAAAAAGAGACTGGGCTTGTCGATACCGCGAAAACACTCCGCTTTCCTAAACAGTACAGGTGCAGTACTTTGCACAATTTAAATAAAGCAGTAAAGCATGGCATAAGTACAGAATAGTAATAAAGCCCCAAACTAATTGTGGCCCCCAGTACAGTACTTTGAAATCAGGTACTAAATCGATGGGGTGCCCATACATCCCACATGTGGTTAGCGCGCTCGATCTCGGAACAGGTGTCAAGAACTCGGGGTCCTACGGGACACAAGTGGACGGTTAACAACCAAATAACATCTATTGCCCACCTGTGCCTCTGCATTTACCTACTTCAATTTTAGTTATTAAACGATAACTGAAGTAAACGAAAATTAAAGCCATGATCATCTCCAACCTTAAACATACGGCAATACTCCAACAACTGTGGTACCGGACGACACGCAACAGCACTTGAGCAAGCGACTATGACGCGCAGGTCCAACTATCTACCAAACAACAGGTAATAGGATGTGTCCAAGGCAATATAAGGCTGCAAGGGATATCATGGGTACGAAACTAGAGCAACGCAACACAGATAGCAATAGATCAACAGGAGGGAATAAATACTATAAAAGTAAGATAGGTAGAAAGGGGAAGGTGCTCGCCTGAAAACATTGCCGAAGTTTCATCCGAAGATCGGGTCGACACTCGCATCAACTCATCGGCCTAGTCTGTGAAGAAGCAAAACACTAGGACAAACACCGGATGCACTATTTAATACTATGACAGAAGATCGGGCATGATTCATGTATGATGTATGACATGGCAGGCATGCGATGCATTTAGGCCATATTAAGCGGAACCAGGGTCCCGATAATTATTTACTAGGTTCATGTTGTTTAGATACCCCACATTTTAAATGTGGTATTAACATGGCAAAACATAGCATCGGTTCGCTACTCAGATTTAAATGGAGACAAACTAAGGCTAGAATAGCCCGCATATGGTCTCCATATTTAATTATATTGTGAATTGGCATAATGCCCCCAAACTCACATGAATATGCATGCAAGCATGTTCATTTAATATGCAACAAGTTTTATATATATCATTTATAAAATAGAGCTCGGGAAAAGGTTCACACATTAGGGTCGAAGGTCTTCGGGGCTCGGAGGGGTTTGGTTCGGTCTCAGGGTTCAACAGGGATCGAGGTTCAGATTCAAGATGGGGAACTTGTTGTATCGTGACGGAGAACTTGGGTCCAAGCGGTCGATCTTGCCGTCGCGAAGATCTTGTCGGGTCCGTGTATCGGGTCGGTCTTGGCGTTCGGGATGCAGAACTTGGCGTGCGACGTCTTCGGCATCGGTGCGGGAAGGAGGTCTTGTCGTTCCGTGTCGGTGACCTTGGCATCCGGGTTCTCGACGAACTTGGCGTCCGGGAAGGAGTACTTGGTGGTCTCGGAGCGGTTTTGGGTTCGGGTCTTGGAGTCCGTGTTGGAGGGCTTGTGTAGGAGCGCTTGATAACCCGCGAGGAAGTTCTTGTCGGTGACAACCTTGAATGGGCGCCGGTGGTTCATCGGGTTCGTGGTCGAAGGTTTCGACGTCTGTGAAAGAGATCTTGATGCGCCTTGTCAGTGGGCGTCCATGTATGAAGATCTTGCGATTCGAAGTGACGTGATATACAGTAGACGAGGGAAACGATCCCGTGAGACAAGGTCGATTACATGAATTCCTGATAGAAATGCGGTACTCGGGAGAATACAAATAAAACATCCCAAACATAAGTAGTGGGCTCGCGGGTCACTGTACAAGGAGCAAACAGCGATGGCCAACGCTGGTCGCCCAGGGAGCAGAGACTCAACACAGAAGAGCGCCCGCGAAGACAGAACCGGACGGCGAGGTTGAGGTGAAGCCCCCAGGCTGCGGCACTGTGAGCAACGTGGCGCCGGTCCCGAGGTCGCAGAGGCCAGCGGGCGCCGGAGGTCGATAGGGACGACGCGCCACCAGCACACAGAGGCGGAGGCGAGGCCGGAACTCCGGGGAAGATGGCGGTGCAGAGAGGCGTGGCGCCGAGATGAGCAGGAGGGGACCCGGCGAGCGTCAGGGGCGGCCGGAGGATCTTGTTGCGGCAGGGAGGAGCTCGAGAGAGCGCGGGCAGAGAGAGTTCGGCCGCGGTGGCGGGGCCCTGGGAGGCGCTGCGGACGGTCATGGCGGCGGGGTGACCGGGGATGCGTGCAGAGGCGGCCGGGCGACAGGGGCGAGGCCAGCAGCGGCGCCATCGACGGGCGGCGGACGTCGTGGTTGCTGGCGGCGGCACAGGCGACGCGGGGTGGCCGGATGCAGAGGAAGGAGACGACGGGGATTCTCGCGAGGCAGAGAGAAAAGGGGAGGGACGGCGGTGGTTGGCGCTCGGGGGAAGGGAGGAGGAAGCTGGGGTCGCGGTTCAAGGCCTCAGGGAGGAGGGGCCGACAGTGGCCGATCGCGGCATGGCGGAAAGGGACGAGCGGCGGGCGGCCGGGGCAGCGTGCCGCAGAGAAGGGCAGCGGGGTTGGGTGAGGGGATCGAGAGGAAGAGGGGCCTCGCTTGGGTTGCGGCGTGGTGGGTCGCGGGGTGGGGTCGGAACACCCGCGGCGGGGCCGCTGTCAAGTGGGGCCGCTGGGGGGAGGAGAGTGGGGGCGGCAGATTGGGTAGGTAGGGGTGGTGTGTGGCGTTGGGTGGGGAGAGAGGGAGTGGCGGCAGGGAGGTGGGGCCAAGATGCAGGCAGGTGGCGGCTAGGGGAGGTGGCAGGTGGCGGTTGGCTGGAGGAGGGATGATAGCTGAGGTGGCGAGCACCGATTGGGTGGGATGAGGTGGAGGCAGGGTGGGTAGATTAGGTTGGGTAGGAAAAGGGTTTAGGGTTTCTTTAGATGGGCCGGGTGGTAGGTAGTCTGGTCAGGTTGGGCCTCTGGCCTGACCGATCGGACTGCCTCCCCGGACAAAACATTTTATTATTTATTTTATTTTTAAAACATTTTTGTAAATACTTTTTAGACAAATAAAAGATCTGAACGGACCGAGGTTTTAGTTTGAGATTAAAGGAGAGGGATAATTAGAAAACAACTTAGGCTTTTACGAAAATAGTTTTTATACAAAATATATGCATCGTGATGACGATGCTCAAATGCAATGTGGCATGATGACATGAGCATGCGGTCATGATGATGCAATGCACAAAAACAACGCGATTTTCTAGTAGTGGTTTTTGCGGGATGCCACAGGTGTTCAACAAGATTGATCTGCGATCAGGCTATTTCCAATTGAAAATCCGAGAAGAGGATGTACCGAAAACCGCCTTCACCACTAGGTATGGTTTATATGAGTATACATTTATGTCTTTTGGACTAACGAATGCCCCGGCATACTTCATGACCATGATGAACAAGGTATTTATGGAGTATTTGGACAAGTTCGTGGTGGAGTTTATTGATGACATACTGATATATTCCAAGGATGATGCCGATCATGAGAAACATCTGAGGATGATTATGGAGAAGCTAAGGGAACACAAGCTGTATGCCAAATTCAGCAAGTGTGAATTCTGGCTTAACACCGTTGGATTTCTTGGACACGTAGTGTCAGGAGAAGGAATTGCTGTTGATCCAAACAAAGTGACTGCAGTAACTGAGTGGGAAGAACCCAAGAATGCAGGAGAGATTCGAAGCTTTTTGGGACTTGCTGGATATTACAGGAGGTTCATTGAAAACTTTTCCAAGATTGCTAAGACGATGACTGAACTTCTGAAGAAGGAGAGGAAGTTTGAATGGTCAGACGTATGTGAAGCCAGCTTTCAGGAACTGAAGCGTCGACTAGTGACCGCGCCTGTTCTGTGTTTACCAGATCTTCAGAAGGATTTCCAAGTGTACTGCGATACTTCTCGACAGGGACTTGGGAGTGTGCTGATGCAAGATGGGAGAGTAGTGTCATATGTCTCGCGACAACTCAAGCACCATGAGCGGAATTACCCCACACACGACTTGGAGTTAGCATCAGTGGTTCACGCGCTCAAGGTATGGAGGCACTACTTAATGGGAAAACACTGTGATGTGTACACCGACCACAAGAGCCTGAAGTACATATTTACACAGAAGGAACTGAACGTGAGGCAAAGGAGATGGTTGGATCTTATCAAGGATTATGATATGAATCTACAATATCACCCAGGAAAGGCCAATGTAGTAGTAGATGCTCTGAGCCGGAAGGTTTATGCCAATGGATTGACAATTGGTGAATTGCCTGAGGACTTGTGCAAGCAATTCAAGGATCTTAGACTGGAGGTAGTATCTGAAGGATATTTGGCTACAATGGAAGTCCAACCGACGCTACAGGACATGATCATAAAGGCTCAGGTAGGAGACAAGGAAATAGACGAGATAAAGGAAAAGATGAAGGAGAATCGAGAAAAGGATATTCGCGAGGATGAGCATGGTACCTTGTGGTATGGAGATCGTTTGTGTGTGCCCAGCGACCCGGAAATAAGGGAGTTGATTTTGCAGGAGGCTCATAACTCGCCATACTCCATACATCCGGGCAACACAAAGATGTATATGGATTTGAAGAGCAGATTTTGGTGGAACAACATGAAGGGAGATATCGCCAAGCATATTGCCCTATGTGATGTATGCAGCCGAGTGAAGGCAGAACACCAAAAGCCAGCAAGACTGCTACAGCCGTTGCCCGTGCCGGATTGGAAGTGGGATAGAGTGGGAATGGATTTTATCACAGGACTGCCCAGGACCAGGTCAGGATATGAATCTATTTGGGTAGTGGTCGATCATTTGACCAAGGTAGCCCACTTTATACCGGTAAAGACGACTTATACGAGTGCAAAGTTGGCCAAGATTTACATGGACAGGATTGTGTGCCTACATGGAGTTCCCAATAGTATCGTATCTGATAGAGGCACCCAATTTACATCACACTTCTGGCGCCAGCTACACGAGTCACTTGGTACTAGATTGGAGTTTAGCACAGCGTTTCACCCACAGACTGATGGACAGACCGAGAGGGTGAATCAGATTTTGGAGGACATGCTGAGAGCTTGCGCTTTAGCTCATGGTTCTAGTTGGGATGAGAATTTGCTGTATGCGGAGTTTTCCTACAACAACAGCTATCAAACCAGCATCAAGACGTCACCGTTTGATGTGCTATATGGGAAACGGTGCCGAACACCATTGCTATGGGATGGAGTAGGAGAACGTCAGTTGTTTGGGCCTGACTTGATCAAGGACGCTGAGGAGAAGGTCGCCTTGATTAGGGACAGACTGAAGGTAGCACAATCAAGGCAGAAGAGCTACGCTGACGCCAAGCGCAAGGAAGTGATGTATGAGATAGGTGATAGAGCATACCTCAGAGTATCGCCGCTTCGTGGGATCAAGAGATTTGGAATTAAGGGTAAGCTGGCACCTCGATTCATTGGACCGTATCGAGTCTTAGCACGCAAAGGAGAAGTTGCTTATCAGTTAGAGTTGCCAGAGGCTCTGTCTGCTGTTCACAACGTGTTCCATGTGTCCCAGCTGAATAAGTGCCATCCGGAGATGGTGGATACACCATTGAGAGACACCGTACCGCTAGAGGAGGTTCAGCTGGAGAATGACTTGACCTACGAGGAGAAACCGGTCAAGATTCTGGAGACGGCAGAAAGGACTACCCGTACCAAGACAATCAAGTTTTGCAAAGTACAGTGGAGCCACCACACCGAAGAGGAAGCCACTTGGGAGCGTGAGGATGACATCCGAGAGGACTACCCACACCTATTTGCTAGCCGCGCCGAATCTCGAGGACGAGATTCATCTTAAGGGGGTTAGTCTTGTCACATCCCAAATTTTAGATTTGGTCTTGCATATCATTCATAGCATTGCATCATATCTTTCCATGCAAAACCGTCGAGTAGAAAGGTTCGGCGAAACGCCACCTTCAAAACCCTATTTTGCTTCACTTCGAGTTTCCTGCGGGAGGCTTTAGAAGGTCTTGCGACAACCACCCCTGTAGGTTCGAGTATTCGCGCAAACTTCGACTAAAGGTTGTTCCCTTCGACGATACAAACTCGTAGGCGCGAGAATCGCTCCAATCGGAGTTCGTATGCAAAAGACTCGGACGTTTTAGTAAACCGTCGGAAAACGGTCCGAAAATCTAGACCGATTTCCGAGTTCGTGTCCGATTCTGGACCGTTTCTGTTTAGGATTTCAGCGCGCAGGACTACTTAAAGAGGACCCCACCTGGGCCCTCGATTCCCGTGCCCGTACTCCTGCCCCCACGCGCCGACCCCGCCGCCTCGATCTCCTGCCGCACGCGCGCCTCCCCAGGCGCCGTCGCCACCGCCGCCGCCGGCCATCGCCGCCACCACCGTCGGGTTCGCCTCCTCCTCCTCTTTCCGTTCCCGCCCTTCTCACCGCCGTTCGTCGCCGTCACCGATCCCATCTACCGCCGCCGCCGCTCGCCTCCACGGCCACCGGCCATCACCGCTGCCACTCCGCCGCCGCGCGCCAACCGCCATCACCGCCGCCACTCCGCCGCCGCGCGCCAGCCGCCATCGCCGCCTCCGCGCGGGCCACCGCCCGCGGCCGCCCCGCGCCACCCGGCCGCCACCGCCCGCGAGCACCGCCCACCGGCCGCTGCGCCGCGCGCTGCTGCCTCGCCGAGCGCGCGCCTTGCCGCTGCTCGCTGCGCCGCGCTGCACTGCCGCGCGCACACACGCACGCACGCATATGTGCGCGTCATCGCATGCGCGCTTGCATGCACGCATACACGCACATACGCGCGACGCCTCGCGCGCGTATTTGTTTTCTCGGACCCGTCCATTGACCGTGTACGTCCGTGCAGGAAGAACCCCGACGCCGAAACCAATCGCCACCGCCGTCCGGAGCTCGCCGCACCTTCCGGAGTCCGTTTCGTCATCCGTTTCCGGTAAGACAGCAGCCACCGTCAGATCTCAGATCAGCGGCTTAGATCATTCGTTGACTGGTCAGCATCCCAGGCGTTGACTAGTCAGACGCCCAGTCAGCAGACGAGTTGACCGGTCAAACAGACACAGTTGACTGGGTCAATTTCGTTAATCCCTTTAGTTGGCAGATTTCGGTAGAATCTTGTAAATTGCGTAGAAATTCAACCGTTTGGCCAAAAATTACAAATAAAATATATACGAGTTCAGTGAGTCGTGTAGAATCTCGCTGTAGCTTTGGTTCAGACTTTTACTGTCAGGTTTAGTACAGTTTAGTCAAACTAGTTAGTGGCCTTTTCGGAGTAATAAATTCGTAGAAAAAGATCCGTAGCTCCAAAAATCGCGTATGATATGTCCCTGGATTCAGTGAAACGAGGGGAATCTCATTGTGAATTAAAAAGGTAGGCTTACAGTAAAAACTTCTGCAGTATTTGTCTAATGGATTTCTGCAGTGTTTTAATTACTCCGGGAGTTTTATAATTCCTTTTTGAGTAATTCCAATTGGTACTGTTTCTAATCAGCGATGCCTATGCGGTAGAATGTTTCCAAGATTTTACAAACAGTATACTACCGGTAGTGAATTATTTAAGTTCTAGCTCTAGTTTGGAGCATTACTTTTGTCTATTAGTTTTCCTAGCGCCAAATATATTTTCCATGCATGTATTCGGTAGTGTTATGGATTAGAATTATATGGTGCATTTGTAGCACCAATTCACTTGCCGTTCTTGCATTCATGCATCATATTTGTTGCATATGTTGTGGATTGTTTGTTTATGAATGCAATTGTGTCGTGTAGATTGTGCTGAGTGCAACGTTTTCTCGTGTGAGGATTGTGCTCCCGACCGCTACAACCAAGGCAAGTAGATGCTACTTTGTTCATGAATATCGTCCTACTATTTTCTATGCATTGTCGTGTATTTTGTAGATGCATGTGTAGGATGATACTATCGCTATGCTATGTCCTATTATGTGGTAGGACCCTCTTTGTAGACGAACCACCGTTGGTAGATGTGCTTAGCCATGCTTGATGAACGAGGGCTGGGTTACATCATTGATACTTGTTTTCTCAAAGTATTGGTTTGTGAAAACTAAAAACAACATAATCAATGAACCCCCTGGGTGTGATGGTATTGATAAATTTTGGTGGTTTCATTGCGGACAGGCACCCAGGTATCAAGAGAGAATGATTGGCTTCTTTATTGTGTAGCTTACGTGTACAACCATGTGCCAATAATGGAATGGGCGGTTGGTTGGACTTAGTAGGTTGTGGTAACTCGAACCCGCGTATCCAGAGATGTAGAATTTTGGTAGGTTGGACCGGTGCGCGTCGGGATTGAGGAGCTACTTCCCGAACAGTCTCTTCTTGGTCTTCTCCCTATCATCACCCAAAATGAGAGTGATGGTACGAGCTGGGCTGGCCTAGTCACATGGGTAAAGTGTACTAACCTCTGCAGAGTGTATAATCTAATCGATTATCCGTGTCCCCGATTATGGACAACTGAGTTGCTAGATATTGATTCCATGACATGTTTCTCGCTCATTCTAATTTCATAATTGCTTTAACATTGTTGGGTTAACTTAATTGGGATCTTTTCAAAAAAAAATCAAAAACTGTTTATGAAAGTAGGACAAATGTATTTGCAAATGCAAGCCAGACACAGCTCCACTTGCCAAATATGCATGTAGATGTTAGTACTATTGTCTCCTTTACTAGCTCTACTTGCCATACATTCCATGTATTGACCCTTCGGGGCTGCTACGTTTCATGTTGCAGGTTATTCCGATTCTGATTGATCGTTATAGGCCACGGTACTCCACTCGGCACTTGTTCACTTGTGGGCAATTTGAAGATTGGAGGATTTACTCGCTTTTGTTGCTACCTGAACAATTTGAGCTAGCTTTATGCTAAGCTTTTATATTGTAATAATGGTACTCTGGATCTTTGTAGATCATGATACACGGTTGTTTTGCTATGATTATCTATCTTACTCTATTATGGGCCAATGAACCGATCCAGGGATTGGCATATCACATAGAGGCCACGGTCTTATCAGAACTGGGGTGTTACAAAGATGAAGTGGAAAATCATTATAACAAGAAAATAAATGATTTATGATTTTATCATAAAGATATTTATTTGAGTTGCAAGTGTAACAAGAAAATAAATGATTTATGATTTCATCATAAAGGGATTTATTTGAGTTGCAAGTTTAGCAAATCACCTAGATTTACATCTCCCGAAACACCATAGGAATATGGAGTGTTTGAGATTTGTAATGAAACCTTGTTTAACATGGTTGGATCAAAGGTGTTATTTATAAAACTGCCATTATGTTTTAAAAGATTATTTAGAGACTACCGCTTTTACACTGAAAAGAGCTCCATCTTGATTCGTTGAAATGACATCATGTAAGTTATGCTTTGGGATAAAACCCAAGTTGTCATTTCTTAAATTTTGGTTTGCTAAGCATAAGTAAGATGTTTACAAGCAAAGTCGGATGAGCATGTCTTTGTAGGTTATTTCTAATAACCATTGGGTATTCCTCCATAACACCAAGGATAAAAAGGTTTGTCGCGTGAAATGTGAAGTTTCTTGAAAAAGGAATTTTTCGCAAAAGTTAAGTGGGAGGACAATAGAACTTTGATAAGGTTAATGAATGATACGTTGGAAACGTATCTATAATTTTTGATGCTCCATGCTTGTTTAGTATCTACTTTGCTTTATTTGTCCACACTTTGAGGTGCTTTTTACATGTTTTCTGGTACTAACCTATTAACAAGTTGCAACAGTGCCAGATGCCTGCTGCTGTTTTTGGTTTCATAAAAGTTAGTAAAGAAATATTCTCGAAATTGGACGAGACATACGTCAAAGTCAATTACTTTCCGTGGGGAACAAGAAGTCTAGAGGAGAGCCGAAGGGGCTAGCCAGCGGGGCCAGACCCACCTCAGGCGCGGGTGGGCCCAGGCCCACTCCTGGCTAGGGTTTTCCACCCTTGGCCGCCTCCTCGGTCTCCCCCTTCGCCTATAAGAATCCCCCGATGCAGAAACCCTAAGCACCCGATCAAATCTCCACGAAACCGTCTGTAGCCGCCGCCACCATCATCCCTAGATGGGGAGATTAGAAGTTCTTCCCGGCACCCTGCCGGAGGGGAGATCATCCCGGAGGCCTTCTCTCCGATATGATGCGTGAGTAGTTCCATCTTGGACTATGGGTCCATGTAGTATCTATATGGTTATATCTCCTCCTTTGTGCTTTCATGTATAGATCTCGTGAGCTCCGTTCATGATCAAGATCTAATCTATTTGTAATCATGCGCGTTGTGTTTGAGGGGATTCGATGGATATTGATATTATTATGTTGGTTTGATTAATGGTTTTGTCTTTATGATTCTATCATGTCTGTGTTGTTTGTGATCTTGCATGCTCTCCGTTGTTAGTAGCTATCTTGGCCAAGTAGTTGCTAGTGAATCCAAGAGGGGGTATTTATGCTTGATAGTGGGTTCATGCCTCTAGTTTCCAAGGGAAGTGACAATAATCTCTTCGGTTGTAGATGTGCTATTGCTACTAGGGAGAAAACAACAGTCTCTTGTTCATGGAACATGTGGACTGTTTACCTTACACACTTTGCTTAAAGCAGTTGTCTGTTGCTTGCAACTTAATACAAGAGGGGGTTTGGATGATAACCTAAAGGTGGACTTCTAGTCATAGATGCAGTTGGATGGCGGTCTATGTATCTTGTTGTATTTCCCAATCGAATCTCATAGGATCTTTCTGACTAGTAATTGCATTGTTATGCCTTGCTCAGTTCCTGTCAATTGCCCCGCTGTAATTTGTTTACCCTTCATGCCATGTTGTTTATCTAAGGAGAGCACCTCTAGTGAACTATGGAACCCGGTCCAATCTTTACCATTGATACATCTTCCACTGTTACTTCTTTACTTGCTGCAAACCATTACCTTCCACACCATACATTTAATCCTTTGTTATAGCAACCGGTGAGATTGACAACCTCACTGTTAGTTGGGGCAAAGTCTTGAGTTTGTGTTGTGCAGGTCTCCGTATTGCTTGAAACACCTATGTGACGTTTCCTTCCTCCTACTGGTTCGATAACCTCGGTTTCTTACTAAGGGAAGACTTGCTGCTGTGCTGCTTGACACCTTGCTCTTGGGGTTCTCAATATACTTCACGTCAAGCACCAAGTTTTCTGGTACCATCAAGGAGTCATCAACAAGTTTTCTGGCGCCGTTGCCGGGGACATATATAGAACAACTTCAACCTTTTCCTCCCTGTCAAGTACGCCAGCCAACACAAGTTTTCTGGCGCCATTGTCGGGGAGGCCAAGGATGTCTTCACTAGGGGGGTCCTTCACTTCCTTTCTCTTTACTTTGTTTTTAGTTTGCTTTGTTTCTTTTGCTTGGTTTTGTTTGCCTCTTTTCAAAAAACCCAAAAAATTAGTCTAGTTTGGTTTGCTTGCTTTATTCAAAAACACAAAAAAATTTAGTTCCTGCTCTAGCTGCTGCTGCTGTTTTTGGCTTGCCCACCTTTGCCAAAATGAACTCTGCTGAGAACACCAAGTTGTGTGACTTCACTAGCACCAAAAACAATGATTTTCTTAGCACACCTATTGCTCCACCTGCTCCTGATGCTAACTTTTATGAAATTAAGCCTGTTTTGTTGAATCTTGTGATGAGAGAGCAATTTTCTGGTGCTGATTCTGATGATCCTGCTGCCCACCTCAATAGCTTTGTTAAACTTTGTGAGATGCAAAAGTATAAGGATGTAGATGGAGATATTATTATCCTCAAGCTTTTTCCTTTCTCCTTGAGGGGAAAAGCTAAAGAATGGTTGCTTTCTTTGCCTAAAAATAGTATTGATTCTTGGACTAAGTGTAAAGATGATTTTATTGGAAAGTACTATCCTCCTGCTAAGATTATATCTATGAGAAGTGATATTATGAACTTTAAACAACTTGATAGTGAACATGTTGCTCCAGCTTGGGAAAGAATGAAATCTTTGGTTAAAAAACTGCCCTACTCATGGACTCACTACTTGGATGATTATCTAGACTTTTTATGCAGATTTGAACTTCTCCTCAAGAAATATGTTGGATTCAGCTGCTAGAGGTACCTTTATGGGCCTCACTTTGGGTGTTGCAACAAGGCTCCTTGATAATATGACGGTTAACTACTCTGAATGGCATGTTGAGAGAGCTCCACATGGTAAGAAGGTAAATTCTGTTGAGGAAACTTCCTCTTTGAGTGAAAAGATTGATGTTATTATGGCTATGCTTGTTAGTGGGAAAGCTCCTCTAGATCCTAATAGTGTTCCCTTAGCCTCTTTGGTTGCTCAAGAAGAGCAAGTTGATGTGAACTTCATTAGAAACAAAAATTTCAACAACAATGCCTATAGAAACAATTTTGGTAGCAACAACAATTAAAAGGCCTTATCCTCCTAATAATGGCAATTCCTATGGAAGCTCTTACAATAATGCTAGAAGTGCCCCCTCTGAACTTGAAGTCATGCTCAAAGACTTTATTAGTAAGCAAACCACTTTCAATAAGACTATAGAGGAAAAGCTTTTAACTGTTGAGAAAAATATATCCTCTTTGTCTGAAGCTCAGTCTTCCTTGATTAATAAAATGGCTGCTAAACCTGAAACTATGGAAAACACCTTTGCTACTGCTCATGCCATACAAGTTACTATTGATGAAAATGTTAGGCTGTTAGCTCAACTTCATGCTAAGTGGGAAAGGGAAGCTGAAATTGATAGAAACAATAGTGTGTGCACCATCACTACTAAACCACAAGTAGTCCCTATTCCTACTCCTACTATGCCTAAGCCTATTGAGCCTACTACTAGTGATGCCAAGTTTGACTTTGATATTGATGGTTGCAATATTTCTAAAGTGATTATGTTCTTGCAAAAGCTTGCTAGAAGTCCTGATGCTAGTGATATGCATGTTGCCTTTACCAAACACATTACAGATGCTCTTGTGAAAATTAAGGAAGAGAAGCTAAAACACAAAGCTTCTATTCCTAGGAAAGTAGAAGATAGTTGGGAACCCATTATTAATATGCAAGTGAATGACTTTGACCTTAAAGCTTCATGTGATCTTGGTTCTAGTGTCTCTATTATGCCTAGGAAGATTTATGAAATGCTTGATTTGCCACCTTTGGAAGATTGTTATTTGGATGTCCCACTCAATGATAATGCTAAGAAGAAACTCATGGGGAGTATTAATGATGTTCTCATCATGGTTAATAATGCTTATGTCCCTGTTGATTTCTATGTTTTGGATGCTGAATACAATGCTTCCTGTCCTATTACTTTGGGAAGACCATTTCTTAGAACAGTTGGTGCCATCATTGATATGAAAGAAGGCACCATTAAATATCATTTTCCATTCAAGAAAGGTATTGAACACTTCCCTATGAGGAGAGAGAAGTTGCTTTTTGCTCCTCCTTTGAAAGCAAGATTTGATGATAATGCTTCCTCATTTGAAAATAGTTGATTCTTCTTGCTTCTTGTGCCTAACTTAAAGGCATTAAAGAAAAGTACTTATTGGGAGACAACCCAAGAGTTTCCTTGAGTATTGGAAGTTATTACTTCTGTAATAACCTCTCCTTATCCTTTTTGTTTGCTTTTTGTGCCAAGAATGACCTCTAATGAGAGGGAAGTAAGATTTGGGGAGATGTTGTCCCGAAACAGATTTCTGTCCTCCACCAAAAATATTCGTGAGGAGGCTCTGTAACTCGGATTGTGCTCAAAATTTACGAATAAATACCCCAGTGTGTTAGATAACTTTAGTTAGTTTAACACTTTTTGATTTGAGGAACAGAAGATGTTCGAAAAAATCGGTTTCTACCTGCTGGTCTGTTTTGACAGATTTCTGCCATTATTTGCATTTGCTTCTTATTGATTCCTTTTTGAGTTCTCTTTAGGTGAATTGAGTTTTTTGAAGGATTTACTACCGTAGATTGTGTTTTTAATGAAAAGCCTTGATGTTCCAAAGCATTTCCGGGGGTCTAATATCTTTTGAATACACTAATGTTGCTAATGAAGATTGTGTGAAGTTTTGTATGAAGGAAAAATTTCAGGTGTAGAGAGATAATGATGCAATGAGATGAAGAATGGACAAAAGCTCAAGCTTGGGGATGCCACCATGGTGTCACCCCAAGAAATATCCAAGAGGTACAAGCGTAAAAGCTTGGGGATGCCCAAGGCATCCCCTTCTTCATAAATAAAAAGCTCAGGTCTGTCTAGACACTTCATTTTTATTGTTTCATGCATAGTTGTGTTGTTCTTGAAGCGTCTTAGTTTTTGTTTGCATTTCTTAGGTTGTTTAGTTTGCTTGAATAAAGTAGTTTGGACCCCCATTCTCGCTGTGTTGTTTTTCAAATAAGTTTGCTTGGTGTTGGAAAGGAGTAGTAAGTTCTTGCTTGAAGTGCAAGAGGAGCTTGCATTGACTGTGACTTAGACTTTAGCATGACATGCTAGGTGTTGTTTTGGCATTATGCTTAGTGATTATTGTTGTATCATGTCTTGTTCCAACCAATTGGGATTGCTTAGTGTGCCTTGAAGAAATTATGCGTTGTTTTAGCATGCAAAAGCATAGTATTGTAGTATTCTCCTTTGATGTTTTGCTTGGGTTGACTTGGCACATGCTCACACCATGTTATGACTATGACAAGTCACCATTAGCCTCTGTGATCATTTAGTCCTTGACTTGTAGTACCACTCTTTGATTTGATTAGTTTTCTTTGTTGCATTGCATGATTATGGCCATTATTGCTCTTAGTTGGTTGCTCCCAGTCTTTTGCTAGCCTCCACTTGTGTGAGTAAGTGCTACTCATGCTTCCAACTCCCAAGAAACCAAGTTATTCCAAAGTGTCCACTATAAACTCCTATGCATGGTGTGTTACACCATTTCAAGTATATTCTTGTTTTCAACTATCTTCTAATTAAAAACTATTTTGTTATGTGAAAACTTAGTGATTAAAGCCCTCACGAACTTGATGGCACACTTTATTCTTTGCCCTAATAAACTTGAACCATTGTGACAACTTTGTTGTATATGCTTGCACTTATAAGTTGGAATTAGCAAAATCGTGTTGTCACGGGGAATGTTTTCAACATTGCACTTGTACCTTGTTGTACTTAGTTGATATCATGTTCTTTTGTCTATGGATGTCACCGGTGTGAAATAAAGAGGGAACTTGTAAGTCCATAGAGTTTGTATTCTGTGTTAGAGAAATGCCTGGGCCGCTAGCCTAAGCCATGCCTAATCATGGTGGAAACTTGTAGCATCACCATATTGAGCTATCTATGAAGAATCCTCAATAAAAAGCTTTGCATATGGTAAATAAAAAGATTGTTGAGATGCTCATTGTCTGCTTTCCTTGTCATTTTGGTTATGGGAAAGCTCCTGTACCATGTGCAAGGGGTACCCCGTTGGCGGTTCTCAAAGATATGAAAATACTTATAGTGACAAGAACTTACCTGGACCCAAAGTTGAGTATGCATGAGGTGTGGCCCTTGTATTCAAGGGACTTGAGATTTCCAACTTATACTTCGTCAAGCATATACTCCAGCTTTGCCACTTTAACCTTAACCACTTCAAGATGCTTATGATAGGGGCAATGAGGGCTTAAAGCTAACAAGTACCATAATTTTTGGAAGCTCTTTTTGAAACTTGTAATCCCTGCTTCCTTTACAAAAAGGCCTTTCTTCCACCATTATTGAGTCTCCACCTTCTACCTTTAGGCACCGTTAAGAGAGCATAGTTGTCATTTTGTGTGTAGTGTTCCAAAGCTTACTAATTGATGCATATTGTGATATTACTTGTTCTTGTGCTACTTGTTTCTAGTCACCCTTGTGAACTTTGCAGGTGTCCTATGCATCTATTTGCTACTCTATGAGGGACAAGCTGAATGCCACTATGCTATGTTTTCTACATGTGAAACAAACAAACGTTTTTCAAAGCATGTTATTCATGATCTTTGTTTGTAGCTTGTAATTTTGCATGCATAGTTACTATGTCCTACTGTTAGAAATCCATCTTTCATGCACATGTTTAGAGTTCTTTGATCCCAGCTTTCAATGCTTGCAAATGGTTGGATCTTTATTGTGAGGGTGCATGTCACCTAAAAAATTATTCTATTTATCATTTACCTACTCGAGGACGAGCAGGAGTTAAGCTTGGGGATGCTGATGCGTTGGAAACGTATCTATAATTTTTATGCTCCGTGCTTGTTTAGTATGTACTTTCCTTTACTTGTCCACACTTTGAGGTGCTTTTTACATGTTTTCTGGTACTAACCTATTAACAAGTTGCAACAGTGCCAGATGCCTGTTTTCTGCTGTTTTTGGTTTCAGAAAAGTTAGTAAAGAAATATTCTCGGAATTGGACAGGACAAACGTCAAAGTCAATTACTTTTCATGGGGAACAAGAAGTCCAGAGGAGAGCTGGAGGGGCCAGCCAGGGGGGCCTTCTCTCCGGTATGATGCATGAGTAGTTCCACCTTGGAATATGGGTCCATGTAGTAGCTATATGGTTGTATCTCCTCCTTTGTGCTTTCATGTATAGATCTTGTGAGCTCCGTTCATGATCAAGATCTCTATTTGTTATCATGCATGTTGTGTTTGCGGGGATCCGATGCATATTGAGATTATTATGTTGGTTTGATTAATGGTTTTGTCTTTATGATTCTATCATGTCTGTGTTGTTTGTGATCTTGCATGATCTCCGTTGTTAGTAGCTATCTTGGCAAAGTAGTTGCTAGTGACTCCAAGATGCGGTATTTATGCTCGATAGTGGGTTCATGCCTCTAGTTTCCAAGGGAAGTGACAATAATCTCTTCGGTTGTAGATGTGTTGTTGCTACTACGGAGAAAACAACAGTCTCTTGTTCATGGAACATGTGGACTGTTTACCTTACACACTTTGCTTAAAGCAGTTGTCTGTTGCTTGCAACTTAATACAAGAGGGGGTTTGGATGATAACCTAAAGGTGGACTTCTAGTCATAGATGCAGTTGGATGGCGGTCTATGTATCTTGTTGTATTTCCCAATCGAATCTCATAGGATCTTTCTGACTAGTAATTGCATTGTTATGCCTTGCTCAGTTCCTGTCAATTGCCCCGCTGTAATTTGTTTACCATTTATGCCATGTTGTTTATCTAAGGAGAGCACCTCTGGTGAACTATGGACCCCGGTCCAATCTTTACCATTGATACATCTTCCACTGTTACTTGTTTACTTGCTGCAAACCATTACCTTCCACACCATACATTTAATCCTTTGTTATAGCAACCGGTGAGATTGACAACCTCACTGTTAGTTGGGGCAAAGTCTTGAGTTTGTGTTGTGCAGGTCTCCGTGTTGCTTGCAACACCTATGTGACATTTCTTCCTCCTACTGGTTCGATAACCTCGGTTTCTTACTGAGGGAAGACTTGCTACTGTGCTGCTTCACACATTGCTCTTGGGGTTCCCAACAGACTCCATGTCAAGCACCAAGTTCTCTGGTGCCATTAAGGAGTCATCAACAAGTTTTCTGGCGCCGTTGCCAGGGACATATATAGAATAGCTTCAACCTTTTCCTCCCATCACGCATTCTAGCCAACAATGAACCTTAGCTATATGTGCTGAGTTGCACAGCGCTGGAAAATGTTCCGGAGGCAGCCAAAATTCTCATGGCTCACGTGCCTCAAAGGTTGTGGTCACGGAGGTCTAAGTTCCTGTTGAACCAAGTTGGTCGGATAAATAATCAAATACTAAGATTTGAGAATAAATCATTATTGTTTGACAATGATGAACCAACTACATGCAAAGAAGCGATGATGGGCCCTGAATCTGTCAAATGGCTTGAAGCTATAAAATCCGTGATAGTTCCATACATGAGAAATCAAAAAAAAATTAACTTGGAAGACCCTCCGAAAAGGTGTAAAAACCTATCGGTCATATTTGGATCTATAAAGAAACATACATGGATGTTTCACATCTATGAAATAGTCGACATGTCGTAAAGTTTTTTACGACAATGTTCAAGGAGTTGACTATGACAAGATTTGATCTTTCATAGCGATATTTAGTCTGGACGGATTAAAGAAGCAACCACTACATATAATTTGGTATATGGTAGATGAATAAACAAATCAAAATTCTTCTAAAAGAATGGTTACCTAGGACGTGTACAAGACACGGTCCAAAGGGTTTTGTTAAATTCCAAGGATGATAAAAGGGCATGCAAACTTCAACGGTTGAAGTAAGCATCGCGGAGTTGGAATCTTCACCGTGATGAAAAAGGAGTTTTCATCTGGAGACGATGAAGATGCTTGCATTTGCAAGAAATTAAGTGGGAGCGCTAAGACATATTTCCAATACATTATGTGGAGGACATCTTGTTGATTGGAAATGATGTATCTTTTATTGACAAAAGTTAAGAATTTCATTTCGATGAAAGACTTAGGCAAAACCCGAATATTTAGCATGAATGTCTACATGGATAAACAGTGACGCTAATATGGTCGTGCCAAACATACATATATGAGATATTGAAGGAGTTCAATATAGAAACGAAAATAAAAGGTTCGTGTCGCATGGAAAAGAATGGAATCAAGATTCAAGTGTATTGACACTTGATAAGTGAAACAAGATTCAAGTGCTCTGACACTTGATGAGTGAAATCACAAGAATGTTTTGATCAATCATACCATGATATGCACACATCCAGATATGTCCTATGCTCTAATGTTATGAGCATATACCACAATGAATCATAAAATGATAATTGGACGATAGTAAGGATATTCTTATAATCTTTTGGAAGAACTAAGAATATATTTGTTTAGAGGTGACAAACAATTACAAATAGTTCATTGTAAAGCGTTACATTGATACTAGTTTTTTCACAAGACACAAATTAAGTTTATCTCAATTTAAACTATGGGTGGCACAATGTAATGGAAAGAAGATTCCATGATGGATTTGGATGAATTCCAAAGTGAAGACATTGTGACAGATACTACAACAAAAGGCTAAGTATATGACTGCTATAGTAGTAGCAAAGGAGGGAATTTGTGTCAAGTAGTTTGTTATCAAACTAAGGTTTGGTTCGCAACGGGCTCACACTAAAGATATATTGTACGATAATAGTATGGACATGATTTAACCCCAAGGAACTAAAGGTCTCACCAAAAGACCAAGTTTATACAATACCATCTCATTGGAGAATGAGTGATGCGTAAAGACGCAAAGACATGCAAATACACACGGACTTGAAAGCGTCAGATCCGTAGATTATGTTAACCACTTGCAATCGCATATATGGAACACCAAAAAGCCATAGGTGTTCAATACGCAAAGTTTTCTAACTAGATTATTGTCTCCAGCGCAAGTGGGAGACTGAAGAGAATATGCCCGAGAGGCAATAATAAAGTGGTTATTATCGTATTCCTTATTTATGATAAATGTTTATTTTGCATGCTATAATTGTATTAATACGGAAACGTTAATACATGTGTGTTTAATAAACAAAAATAAAGTTCCTAGTTATGCCTCTCTTATAAACTAGCTCGTTGATTAACAAGATGATCAAAGGTTTCCTGATCATGGATATTGGATGTTGTTAATAACAAGGTCACAACATTGTTAGAATGATGTGATCAACATTCATCCGAAGTATAGCATTACGATCAAGGTCATTGTGCTTATATTGCTATAACATCATACGAAGTAATCTTAGTCCTTAGACCATGAGATCATGTCAATCACTAACACCGGAAGAGTATCTTGATAACATAAAACGTCACACCGTAACATGGTGACTATAAAGATGGGTTCAGTACTATGAAGGTGTTATGTTGAGGCTCATGGTCAAGAGTGGAATTTTTCCATCCTGATGACGGAGAGATATACTCTGGGCCCTCTTGGTGGTATCACATTAATTATCTTGTAAGCAAGTGATTTGATCACTAGAATGTTATATCACGGGAACAAAAAAAGATTACATGTCGGTAACAAGATCAAACTAGGTATGGAGATGCCGATGATCGAATCTCGGACATGTAATACATCGCGAGAGAAAGGGATTGAGTTACATGCGTATAAGGTTCACACGATCATAGAAGTCATCGTTGAATATGTGGGAGTCGATACGGATCTCTAGGTCCCACTACGGATTATTGATTGGAGAGGGGTCTCGATCATGTCTACATTATTCGTGAACCGTAGTGTGACACACTTAAGGTACACCGACACCATTTGGAGCAAATAATATGCCCGAGAAAGAAAAAGGAAAGCGCAGGAATTTATTTCACTAGACACCGAAACTGTTTCGGTTGAAATTGCTGAAACTGGTTCTGCATGTGAAATTGAATACTAGCAAGGGGTTTTAAGTGAATGTTTTATAATTAAAGTAATTAACAAAATTCCGAATAAATAAATAAAATAGTTTTATTTAAATGAGAGCTTACATTAAATTTGGTAGAAATTTAATGCATGTGAGTGGATTTTTGAGTGGAGGCTCTTTTATGGGAGTGGAGGCTTTTCATTTTGAGTGGGAGCTCCACCCACATTAATGTGGAAGAGGTGGGGGCAGCCACCATGGATGGGCGCCATGCCCCTTGGGGTGCTCCCCTCTCCCTATAAAAGGCCCCCCTCTCCTCCTCTCAAAGCACACCTTCTCGCGAAGGATCTCTCTCCCCCCTTTAGAATTTCCCCATGGTCTCGGATTAGCGAGATACATGTTTCCGGTGGCTTTTTCTGGAAGGATTTGTTGCTTCCGTTGCTTCGCTGGAGCGAGGGCGCGGAGGTTGTCGGGTTACCCGGACGTGTGTGCAATCACGGATGCACCACTGCTTTGCGGTGCTGGACGTGATGGTGCTGGACCGGCTGGACCAGATGGACTTCATCACGATCTTGAGATCGGAAAGCGTTCGACTACATCATCCATGAGTACAACCTCGTTAACGCTATACGGTCTTCGAGGGTATGTATTCTATGGATGTATATCCACCCGTTGCTTGTATCTAGTAGATAGATCTTGGTGCTTTGTTCCCATCATAGGAAAAGTTTTGTTTTCTATGTTCGAACCCTTCAGTGTCCTACCAAGGAGGCCCAGAGGCCACCCACGTGTAGGTCCCGTCTGATCAGAACAGGGCACAGTACTGGCCAACCACCCTACCCACTTCTCGTGGTTATAGCTTCAACTGCGAGAGAAGTAGCCAGCTTGACTGCAAGTCAAGCATACAAAAATGAGTATGTATGCCAACGATATACAAGATTACATTAGAGCCAATCCATCTAAAAGAAATATAAATATTCAACACTAACAAGATTCAAATTACTATATTGCTAATAGTTAGGATACATCCTCATACATCACATATCAGAGTATCAAGCGGAAGCGGAAGACGAGATCCGAGTATGGATAAGAAGCAAATCGGCATAAGATGCCCTGAAAATAAGCACATCCCGCCCATATATCTCAAGGATCTCCATCCCTGGAATCTCTACACCAGATGGTCGTTGCCACCATCATCAGTCTCATCGACCCAGTAGCCTTCCTGCGGATATACCTGTCCATTTGAACCAATAATTTACCGTGTGAGACCCTAAGGGACTCGGCAAGTCTTTATGCATCTAAAGGGAACGACCTAAGGGTGATGCAATTGCAGCAAAAATAAAGCCTACCAGTTCTATGAAAACACGCTACAACATCCGTGTCACATCCCAAGATTTTCCAAATCTTGTAATGTGAAAAATAAATAAACAAAATAAATAATTGTTGAAAATTAGGGTGAAAAGAAAATCTTTGATTCCAAATGGAAACTTAAAATCACATCTTGAACAAACTTGAGTAAAGTTTGAATCCAACAAAATCAAATCAAGTGAAATGCATTCTTCATAGGTGCATCTAGAAATTTAAACACTTGAGAATTAAACCAAAACCCTAAAACCTTAATGGAATAAAAACATTTCCCAGTTATAAAATTGGTCAGACAAACATTTACAAAATGATCAAGAATGACAATTAGAAATATTATAAAACCATATGAATTGGTTTCACTTAATTTGGAGCCATAGATAAAATCTTATGAATTTAATAAGATAAGGAAATTGAATTTCCAAAGCCAATAGAGAACCTATCTAAAAATCCATACCAAATGGTGAGCAAATAATCCTAAAGATATTTAAAAGGATAAATAAATATTAAATAAGATTTTACAAATTGGAATCACCAAGTTTGGATCTATAAATAAAAGATATGGATTTTATAGGATAAAGAAAGAAATATTAAATAAAGAATATTTGAAAGACCAAATAAAATCTTGACCTAATCCATAGGCAAATGGAATAAACATAATCCAAATCCAAATAAAATAATGGATAAAGAATTTTCAAACTAAATAAAGTGGCATCAACCAAATTCCTTTTCCATTTGAATAAAGACAAAATCCCTATTAGAAATGATTAATTAAATCATGGGAAAATAATATTTGGAATTTACCCAAGTGGAATATAATTTGTTTAATTAACTTAAATAAGATCAAAGAAAACTTCCAAATAAAATTTATGGAATTAAAACTATATTTAATTTTATTGGAATAAAGACAAGTACCCAAATTAAAATGAATAATAAATCATATTAAAAATATCCCAAATAATTCAAGGTGAATTATTTGACACCCTAATAAATAATTAAAACCTACTGAAAATATTTGGAAAGATTTTAGAATTCAAATGGAGTTTGAAAACATTATTAAATCTTATTTGAATAAATGCAAGGGCCTATTTTAAATAATTAAAAGACCCTAAAACGAATAAAAGGTTTATTCTAAATTTGACTTCAGAATGCATTAATAAACAGTATTTGAATGAACACAAAGTTTGGCAAAGGTTTGAATTTAAAAGGAGTTTGAATGATTTGAATAAAAATCAAAACAGATAAATAGGAAAAGAAAAGGAAAAGGAAAAACAAACCAGTACAAAAAAATATGAAACAAGCAGCAGCCCAACCAAGCCCATCTGGCCCAGCAGCCCACCTCTCTCCACCCCCCCCCCCCGCAGTGAACCGTTTTCACCCGCGAATTGACCCACATAGTGGATGACAACCAGACCCCACCTCCCCTCTTCCTCTCTCGCTGACGAAACGGTCCCGCCTGTCAGTTCTCGTCTCCACCCGCCCGCGACTGCTTCCTCCTTCTCCATGTCGTTCTCTGTCATTCAAGCCACGATAAAATTTGCGTCAATGCAGCGTTGAATCCGCCCAGAGATTATGCACTCTAAATCGCCCCTCTCCCCTCTCTGTTTCCACAGACCCTATTCCTTCTCTGCCACCGGGCTGTTCCCAATTCGAGCTCGCGCCCTCCCTGCTCCGACGAGCTCCAACTCCAATTCCGGCCAGACCTCGCCGCGCCTCGCCCCCTCGAACACACAAGCGTGTTCCCCAGACCCCTGCGCACCTCCCATTACTCGCCGCTCGCTCGTGCGCGCCTCAGACGCTCGGCAACAACGACGCCCTCTCGCCACCGTCCACTGCCTCTACTCCGGCGAGTACCCTAGGTAGCATTTGACCACCCCCATACCTCTCGTTGATGCACACATGATCGCCGACCTCGTGCGCAGCTAACAAAGCTCTCATCTTGTCTTTGCACGGTCTAAAACGTTCCCCACGACGACAACCAGAGGAGCCCGACACGGACACGAACGATTCGAGCCAGCTCCGTGCGCCCCTGTCCATCCTGCGGCCACCTTGAGCATCACCACGACCCTGCGAACCCGGTGAGCCCCTCCGTTCCTCTTCTCGCTTCCTAGATTCACCGAACCACCGCCACCAGAGCGCGCCGCCGCCTGTCGCCGCCGCTAGCGCCGCCCGTTTAGGGTTAGTGGCTTTAGGACATTCGATTTAGATCCAGTGGATACGATAGATCCACTTAAACGAAGAGGTACGAGTGTATCTGTGCCGCACAATCTCATTTTAATCCAACGCCCCACATCAGCTGATCCACGCGAAACGTTTTCGGCCAATCAAAACACAACACGTGGCACGGTCTGTTTTAATAAAAACAGAATTGATCTATTTGATGTTCCAATTTGTAAAATTCATAACTTTCAAACCACACGTCCAAATTTTGCAAATTTTATATCAATGGAATCAGCAAGTCAAGTACTTTACAACCATGTACTTTTTTTAGTAAATTTCTTCTGTTAAATTGGTTATTTTGCAGAAACTTGTGTAGGCATATTTTGAGTATAAAATTCTTTCTAAAATTATTTTGGTGATAAAATCTTTGGCAAATGGTTTGTTTTGAACCTACTGACCATAGAAATCAATTTGTGGTTTCAAAAATATATTTGGTGAAGCAAAAGAATAAAACTTTGAATAAAAGCATTTCTAGCCAAATAAAAATGTTGATTATGGTTTAAAATGATTTTGGAGGAAAACCTTTGGGAAATGTTTTTGATTTAATCTCTCTGACCCCAAACACCAAGTTTTATGATTTAAAAATACATTTGGTGAACCCTATAAAGATTATTGCTTGCTAAAGGCAATTCTAACCACATAAAATATTGATTTGGTTTAAAAATGGTTTATAAAGTGAAATCTTTTGCAAATGATTTTTCCACTTTTGTAAAATGACCAATAGGTGTTTTAGAATGTTTATAACCTATTAGAAACCACTTTTCCAAATAAAACAATCTTTTGCATGCTTGCATGCATTGCTTTGTTTCTATTATTTTATGTGATGTTGCTTGAATGGTAGATTGAAATATTGCTTGCTTGATTGAATTGTAGTGATTTGAAGAGTGTGAATATTGCAAGATCAAGGAGTGAACTTATATTATCTACAAAAAAGGCAAGTGATGCTCCATACTTTTGTCCTCTTATTTTCACTATGCATTAGTGATATTTCTAAGTAGGACTTGCATGGAATTTTGTTAAGTATAAACTATGCCATGGGAAATCCTAGTAGATGAAACCTTAGAAGAAATTTCCTAAGTTAAGATTCCTACTACTATCATGCTTAGCTTAGCTAGTAGAAAACAAGAGTGGATTATATTCATGCTATGGAATATTTCTAAATCAAGGACTTGTGTTTTGTTTAATAAAACAACTAAGTGAATGAATCACCTGGGTGGAATGGAAGGAATGGTTTGTGTTGAGTGGTTACACAAGGCCCATTTCTATGGTTTACCTTGTGTATCTCACTTGTGGATGGCCACCCAGGAACAAAGAGATTTGAGATGTCAAATGTTGAGAAGCTTCAAGTCCAGCCACTTGGCATTATGGGATCTGCCTGGATCATATAGGTTGCAATAACTTAGCCACATGGACAGTTGGTGGTAGGGGTTTGATAGGTTGGAGCGCGTCCATTCTGGTCTAAGGGAAGGCTTCTGAAAGATCTTGTCTTGGTGAAACCAAGTCTTGTGGGGGAAAGTGCACCACCTCTGTAGAGTGAAAAATCTAAGTACTTAGCCATGTCCCTGGTAAAGGACAATTTGAGCATCAAGACATGGAAGCTATCAAGAATCTCCTCATCCAAATTTCTAAGTTAAAAACTTGTGGTTGAACAAGGGTTAAAGTATCACCAATTTCTATTGGGAGATGCCTTGGGTGATTTTGACAAACAAAAACTTAGTGTTTAAAATGATAAGGAAAAATCTATTTTGAGCAAATCAAGCCTAAGCTCCACTTAGCCAAATGCATATAGATGATAGACTCCACTATACTACCATAGTATCACTTGCCAATACAATTCAAATGTATTGACCCTTGTGGATGTAACTTGTTCTGTTGCAGGTTTGTTTGATGTTAGTAAGATGTGTTGATTAGGATTACAAGTCTACAACCAACATGTTTGCCTGTGGCACTTTGAAGATGAAGGACCCCATGCTATTGTTATATTCTGCTGCATTGTAATGAGATAGCCAAATGAGCTATGTAAGATGTAATAAATTATTTATTCTTGGTTATAAAGTTGTATTATGACCTTTGTTTCTTGATATTACATCTTAAATGTGGATGCTAGCTATTGATCCAGGGACTAGCATTGTAAACATAGGGATCACTACCTTATTGAAGGTTGGGACCTCTACAATCCGCCTAACCAATGATAAACGGACGCTCTTTAAATAAACATCAGTTAATTACCTAATAGATATATATCAACATAAATAAGCAGCGCTCGCCCTCCTCCCTATTCCCCGAACGAGAAGGCGGAAGATCGTCCCATCCATAGGCAATTTTATTAATCATTCCATGAATATTGCACTATTACTAGTCAAGTTTTAGTCATATTATCAGTGGTACTTTAGTTATGCTTGTCTATGATTAAGAAACTGCGCTCCTAGTCATTCAAAACCGCGGAAACAACTTTTATAAAGATTTAACCTGTAGGGGTGCACAAATAGAAACACACGCACAACCAACCTCAAAAAAACCAAATGAAAACCCAACGAGGCATCACGATAAAACATTCAAAAGATTCATAGATTATTTCAGGGGGACACCCCACTAAGCTACTTGCTACAAAGTTGTCCAGCTCCGCGACGGACCCAGAGGTTTGTGTTAATGGTTGTAAACGACTGGAAACCCTAAAGCGTGAATGGGCTTGTCGATACCGCGAAAATATTCCACGTTCCAAAATAGTATAGTAGTAAACACTCCTCGAGCAACGGTAGTAAATAAAGCATGGAATAAGTAAAGGATAGTAATTATGCCCCAAACTAATTATGTCCCCAAGAAATTAAATGTCAATCAAACTAGGACTAAGGGGATTCATGGTCCCACATGCAGATAGTGTGATAGTCAAGGAACATATATCAAGTACTCGGGGTCCTACAGGGCACAAGTGAGAATAAAGTACCAAATAGAATATATTGCCCACTAGTGCCTTTCCTTTAGTTATCCCATTACTACTCAATTCAGTTGTTTAGGTACCTTATTATTCATAGACACTCACAAACCCTACACATGCAATTCTACAACTCACATGGCCAAACAACTCGTGTAGTAATGTCTCATAGGATGGAGGAACAAGCTTCGATGGAGTTTAGAAGTAAAGGTTATGCAATACTTGGGATTCAATTTAATTCGGATCATGACATATGATGCAAGAATAAGATAGATGCAATAGGTGTTATATGTAGTGCAAACATGGGGAAATGCTTGCCTGGAAGCTCAGTTGCAGGATAAGAAGGATCCGGATAATACTCCTGTGGCTCCTGATATTTTCCTTGCTCAGCGTCTATCCGAAACAAAACCAAACACACATGGGGCCAAAGTAAATATATTGCACAAACATATAAATCATATGCAACAAGCAAACAAGTATGCCATGATGGAATGATGCACAATTTACATGGCATAGCATAGCATGGCATGGGTGAGGTGTGGGATATAAGAATAAAGCATTTGATTAGGGTTTTAGTCATAATTTTCTCCCATAAATTTGATGTATACTTAATATTTATATGATGTGTGGCACCCCGGGTAAAACCACTACCAGAAAATTGCTTGCTAATTACTAACGTGTGCATCATCATGACATCATGCATCATTTAACCTAAAACCATTTTCCTAAAAGCCTATTTTTGTTTTCTATATTAGTCATCTCCTCTAACTTCAGACTTAAACCAGGTCTCTCTAGATATTTTATTTGTCTAAAATTATTTACAAAACCTTTTATATTAAAATAAGAATAGACAAATGTTTTAAACAAAAGTTTCACCGGGGGAGGCAGCCCAGCCTATAGGCCAGGCCACCTACCACCCCGGCTGGCCCAGCCTGTTTTACCCCAAACCCTAAATCTAACAAACCCTGAAACTCTAGCTCACCTAACCCAAACCACCTACCCTAACCATCCCAGGACACCCCACCCCGCCACCACCTCCTAGCTACTCCTGCACGTCCCTGTGCCCCACCCCGCACTTGTCGCTTGCTCCCGTGCACCGCAGGCCACAACACAACCTCGCCCACGCTCATACACATGCAGTGCACACACCCCACACCCCACCCGCATGCCACACGGCCCAAGACCGCGTATGACCCACCCCACTGTGTTGCCCCTCTCATGGGCCCACCCACCACCTTGCGACGCTCTCCCTGGCCGAGTTCCCTTCCTCGCTCTCCAATTCCCACCCCGTCTCCTCCTTATCTGCAACCCACGACTCTTATGTCGCCATTGTGCCTCGCCGCCATCTCCCTCTCCTGGCGCGTGCCGCCAAGCCCACCTTCCCAAGCTCCTCTCACAGCCTTGCCTCCTTGATGGTGCAAGCTCCCCATCCCGCGCATGCCGTCGCCTCCGCCCGACATGTCACCACCGAGCTTGCCCGGCCTTCCGCTCGTCCGCCGCCAACCCTCGGCCAGATCCCTGTTGTCGTGCTCTCCTTCTGCCCCCGCGACTGCCTGCCCTGATCCACCTGGCCGCCCCGTCCTCCCCGACCATCCTCGTTGTACTTTCCTCCACCGGCCGACTCCACCCCGTCCTCTGGATGCCGCCCCGCGTGGGAACCCAAGTTTGGGCCGTTGCCATTGGCCGATATCCTCTGTCATGCACACAGTGCTGCTCGCTTTCTTTGTTCCTGCGTTCTCCCTGCGTGTGGAACCAGAAGGGAGCAGCCTGCAGCTTGCTACTCATGTATCTGTCCTGCTGCCTCACGACGACCTCCCCAAGATAACCTTCTGCTTTTGTTCTTCTACATGAGCTTGCCATGTGTATCACCTACTTCTGCCTTTGTCTAAAAGGAATCACCTATCCCAGGAAATCGATTCAAGAGGATGTCTATTTTGTCGCTCCCCGACCACTTCCTTCCCAACTTTCATCCAAGCCCACCACCGACAAAAGGTGGACATTAAGGATCCCGACATGGAACCCGACATTGATGGCGTCGGAATACAAGGTCGCCTTCCCGGATCCGAAGACCCGAAACCCCTCCGAGCCTCGAGAACTCCGATCTGAGATGTGTGACCTCGACCCGAGCCATATTTTATAAATTGCCATATATATACTTGTGCATATAGATTGTTCATTATTGCATACATATTTTTTTTGGTTTGGGGGCATTATGCCGATTCACCTCATAATTAAATATGGAGACCATATACAGGATTTTCTAGTTTTATATTGGCCCCATTTAAATTTGTGTAGCAAACCGGTGCCATGTTTGCCTTGTTAAGACAACATTTAAATTGCAGGGTATCTAAACAACATGAACCACCTAATTAATCGTCGGGACCCCAGTTCCGCTTAATATTGCCTAATTGCATCGCACCTTTGCCTTATCATTCATCATACATGCATCATGCCCGATCTTCTGTCGTAGTATTGAATAGTGTATTCGGTGTTTATTCTAGTGCTTTGATTCTTCACGGATTAGGCCGATGAGTTGATGCGAGTGTCGACCCAACCTTCAGATGAACCTTCGGCAATGTTTCTCAGGCGAGCATTCTCCCCCTTTCTACCTATTTTACATTTATAGTCTTTACTTCCTCCTATTGATCTATTGCTACCTGTGTTGCGATGTTTTAGTCTTTTTGTACCTATTATATCCCTTGCAACCTAAATTGCCTTAGACACCTCCTATTATCTATTAATTGATAGATAGTCGGCCTTGCGAGTCGTAGTTGCTTTCTCAGGTGTTGATTCGCATTGTCGATGTTCCACCATGGTTGGGGGTTGGCACATGCTTAATGGTGGAGATGATTATCGTTATAATTACAACTTGTTAATTAAATGTTGGAAGTAGATATAACTAATGTAGAGGCACAAAGGGTAATAGTTGAGATCTGGTTATTATCCCGCCCCTTGTGTGTCCACCTAGGATCTGAGTTCTTGACACTTGTTCCGAGAATCAGCGCGCTAACCACATGTGGGGTGTATGGGCACCCCTATCGACTTAGTACCTGATTTCAAAGTACTGTTTTGGGGCCACAAACTAGTTCGGGATTTATACGTTACTACTGCACTTATGCTATGTATGCCATGTATGAGATGTTTATTACTTGTTGCTCAACGACCATTTATTACTGTTGCATAGGTGCGACACTTTATCATGGGAATATATTGTCTATGGCCTTTGCTCCCATGACAAGTCCATGCAACCTTAGGGTCCGTACAAGGAGGATTAGCTATAACTTGTACGGGTAGATCTTTTGGGTGTCCCCCATGTACTTGCTTTGGGTCTAGGAAAGCGTCGTGTCCTAGGCCCCACTGACATACCGATGGGTGTATGTTAATTGATCTAGAAACAAGGGTCGAAGTGCTTGTGGATTTGGTACACCTCTACAGGGTTAAATCTTTTCGAAAAGCAGTGTTCGCGGTTATGGACGACTTGGAGCACAGTATCTCGATCATAAACAACTATAACTAAAGTTTGTTGTTATAAATTTGAATTGTGTATCTGATATAACTAGTAATTTGGATAACCACCATGTAAAGAATGAATAAAACTGCCAACCGTGTGAGTTTCCTCGGCTTGACTTCCTCGTTTGGTCCTGGGAGGGGGGATACCAGGATGGGTATGTTTGGTGGTAGTATCAGGTTGGATCCAAACAAGTCTTTCTCATCTATCTCTAATAGCCAACAGTTTTATCGAGTATCTATAGGTTGTTTAGTGCATGCTTCGCTGCCGCTTTAGTGCATCATACCTATGTAGGTGAGAGCCGCCAAATTCTAAGTCTCGTTGTGTACTAGCCTCAGTACTGACCGCTCTCCTTTTCCTTTACCCTTTGTCAGCACCCCTTTTGTTGTAGCCGGTTTGAGATTGATGTTGTTAGCAGGGTTACCCTTCCGTCTTGGATTTGGCAGGGTTATGGACGCCATTGGTTATTCTTCAGGGCTCTTAGCCCCATTTGCATATTGTATGTACTCCGACGTTGTATCGTTTCAAGGTGATTTAGATCTTTGTATTGTATATCTATATTCTTGACTCATGAAGTCATTGTTGTATAATATGTTATGTGGATGCCATCATGGACTATTGTGTAATTATATTACTTTATTTTCCATCCGCACGCAAGTGTCTGGTGGGCACCTTTGAATCCTTTTTAGGCGGATTTGGCTGGAATCGGTAAAACTTGCATAGAGTCGATCATAGAGTGCTATATTATGCATGTTTCAATTCATATCATGGAATGCATAGTTAAAACAGGCTTGTCAAGCTAATCGATTTAGACATATCATTTGTCGAATTTAGAGTTACGGTTTTAAAGTTATGCAATATTTAAGAAATAGGCATTTATTAATATTTTTTAATTTGAAAATTTTAAATTGCTCAAATGACATTGTTTTTCTAATTCAAAATCATATGTTATTGAAATTATTTGAATTTATAAATTTAAATTAATATTAAAGTCAAAATTATTAAAAAGGGGTCAAAGTCAAAGGTTTGACAAGTTAGGGTCAACTCTGGTCAAATTTGAAAATATAGTTGAATTCATATTTGGAAAACGTTCATATTTCATTTTGTAAGGTAGTTCAAATTCAAAATAGTTTAAAAGATATGAATTAATTTGATATAAATCATTTCTAGAATTTTATTTGTATTAGAAAAAGGTTCTAGGGTTTTCCTTACTCAGCGCTATCCTACCCACGGTCACTGAACGGTGGGGTCTAAGGCGCTGGGACCACTTTGCACGTGACCAGCCGAGCGGCGACACATGGGCGAGCCTGAGTATTTGGCTTGGTTTGCAAAATCTGTGAGGGCCTTTTTATAAACCAACATGATTCAATCGGGAAGAACTAAATAGCAGGTGCGTTTCGATCAGCAAAGCAGGTTAGCTGGACCGACTTTCGTGAGATGTTTCCGAGTGACTGTGAGCTCCGTTTGGGTATGGTTTGGATCATTGGAAATAGGGCACAAAGGGCAACAAACCAATGTGAAGAACATATTCGGATATGCACTAGGTGTGATGCAGGCTTGAGGCAAAGGAGACGATAAAGCACGGACGCACGCGGTTCTGCTGAACTACAGTTACAGTATTCAATGGGGCGGAAGCATCAGTGAGCGACACGACGGCGTGTACGACAACGTTCATAGGGATGGCGCCGAGATCCTATGGTTGATCCTTCGTGTCCAGGTGGTCGTGCATGTCCGGCAGGATCCGGTGCAGCTCCAGGGCACGGTCGCTTCGTCTTGAGGCCGGGAGATCGTCGGCAGCAAAAGGAGGATGGCGGCATGGTGGCTCAGGCAGGTTTACTTTGCGTGGCGGAAAGAAGAAAAAATGGCAGGGAGATATGGATGGCGAGGTGGGGCTTTCTCTACTGGGAGCCTACCTGCTCTCTTTAAGAAAGAGATAGAGATAGAGATAGAGATAGATAGATAGATAGATAGATAGATAGATAGATAGATAGATAGATAGATAGATAGATAGAGAGAGAGGCTAGGGAGGTTCACGTGGTGTGGTGATTGATTGCAAAAGCAGAGAGGGATGGTGAACTCGGCTAGGTTTTCCCTTTCCCGTTCTTGTCCAGCAGCAATAAGAGACGGCAAGGGGCCAGGGGAAAGGAGTTCAATGGGTGGTGTTCTTCTTGCAAAGCAATAAAGAGGGAGAGGGAAAAAAGGGAGGTGGACACATGGCCAAAGTGGTGGCCACGGCAAGAGAGGTAGGGTTTAGGTGGGGTAAGGTTCATATGTAGCTAGCTCTAACTAGAGGGGTGGAACTTGCTAGGAGAGATGTTTACGGTTTAGAGGATAGGTTTTTATTTCTTTCTATTTAGATCATATGTTTTGAATTAAACCAACCAAACCATACAAAAACCAAAAGAAACTAGGAACTAGGAGGGAAGAGAGGTATACACATATGAAGAGAAGAGGTTAGTTAGATGAACTTGTTTCAAATCCAAACAACAAGCTCCAAGATTTTAGAAACCAGACAACAATCTAACATCAAAATAAATTAAGAAGAGAAGGTGGAGGGTTATATGGTGCATGGGACATGCATTCAAGCATGCATTAGGTAGTGGTGAAAACCTCTACACATCCCACTAGAATTTGCAAAAATAGGCAAGTTGGAAACCACTCAAGCTTCCTCTCATGAATTCATTTAGTAAAAGGTATATTTAAAGTAGGAAGACCACTAATAGTGTGTAGGAGCCACTATGGTTTATATGGCCTCCTTAAATTAAATGTACTAAATCTTGAATAAAACCATGATAAGAAGTTAAAGAGGGATTCTACATTACATGGCATGCATAGAGGGCCATGTATGCTCCATACTTAATATTGTGAAAACAACATGGCAATATGTATGGAAGCATATAGATAGGAATAATCAATCCATTGAAAATTGGACCATATCAAGATATGAAGAGAAATACACTTTTAATCCATATGGGCATAACTTGTATTAGAAAGATGCCATATTCCACATGAACAAGTATATTTCTATATAGATCCACCCAAATAGCATATGAGCTTGATAAAGTCCCAAATTCAAATATAGGATGCTCACATGGTATTTAAATGGAGGATTCCTCACAAGGTTATGTAGACATGGTATATTTAGATAAAGGTGGCAAGAAATACACATAGGGTATATGGGCAAGAAATAATGCAAGTAAACAAATGAGTGCCTCATATACATGCATCATAGAATTATTGAGAAATTTAAGCTCACATGGATCTAAGATGAGATGGTGAGTGGAATGAAAGAAAGAGACATGCCCTCAACCCAACTTGGCATAAAGCAATATATCAAGAACCAACTACAACTCATCAAGAAGCAAATAAAAGTAATACAAATGCATATCAGGGAACATCAAATAAAAGGAGTTTTAATATGATGCTCAAATGCAAGGTGGCATGGTGACATGAGCATGATATAATGATGATGCAATAAAGGATGTGAGGGAAGTAGCAATATATAGAATAGGCAAGTAACATTAAAATTATTAGATAATTGGGATGCTACATATATCTTCGACGAATTAGTTTTGCTACAATAGTATATTTTTTGCTACGAGCTCTCGACGAGGTCTCGGACGAAGTCGATTTATTTATTTATTTTATGGGTGGATCATGTTGGACATATACCCAAGAGGCAATAATAAAAGTAGTTATTATCATATCTTTATGTTACGATAAATGTTTACATCCCATGCTATAATTGTATTAATCAAAAACTTTAATACTTCTGTGATTTCTAAACATAAAAGAGTCCCTAGTAAAGCCTCTTGTTAAACTAGCTTGTTGATTGATTGATGATCATGGTTTCCTGATCATGAACATTGGATGTTATTAATAACATGATCATATCATTAGGAGAATGATGTGATGGACATACTCCTATAGTTAAGTGTAGCATAAGATCAAGTCATTTCAATAGTTTGTTTGCTATTAGCTTTCAGATACATAGTAACCTAAATCCTTCGACCATGAGATCATGTTAATCACCATCACCGGATGGATGCTTTGATGACATCAAACACCACTTCATAACCGGGTGGTTATAAAGGCGGCATTAAGCATTCAGAAAGTATGTGTTGAGGAACATGGATCAAGATTGGGGTTTTTCCATCCATATGTAGATAGATATAATCTGGGCCCTCTCGTTGGAATGTCATCCATTTAGCTTGCAAGCATGTGACTGGCTCACAAGGGATCACATATCACAGGAACGAGTAAAGAGTACTTATCGGTAATAAGGTTGAACTAGATATGGAGAGATACCGATGATCAAACCTTGGATAAGTAAATTATCTGTAACATCCCAAAAATATTGAACAAGGTTATAAAATTCCAATCACCAAAATTAGGGTTAACAAAAACTTTTGTTAATTAACATCATATGAATGCATGTGTGTATGTGATGATTGTATGAATGCATGAATGGACTTGTGTGATTGAACTAATTAGCAAGGAATGGTTTAAAGATGAAAACAACATCATCTAAAACATTTCCAAGTAGAAACAAATCAAGAGAAAATCAAAATCAAACAAAACAAACAAATGGTCATTTTTGCCAATCTTGCTCACTAGGCCACTTTGAGTGTTTCTAGTCCAAGATTTCAAACAGAAACATTTCCGTTTCTTTACACCCCTTGCTATACCAAGTAAAATTGAACCCAAGCCCACCTTTCAAACTTACAGAAATATTTGGCAACCTAATTCAAATGAGAATTCAAAATTGAATCTATATCATATGGGAAGATCACCATTTCTCAAAACCCAACCAAACCAGTGCACCTTGACAAATCCAATCAACCATAGACTACCTAAGATGTGACTAGTACACTCACCAAGTTTGAATCAAAAATTCAAATTTGAATTTCTTGCGGCCATTTCATCAAACACTTGGAGACAGAAAATCAAACTAGCCAAACCTTACTGTTTTGAGCAGTAATTTGGCTAAGCATTTTTCACCATTGATCACACTTGTCTTCCCTAGTGCCAACCAGTGCCTTGACCACCCCTAGACCCTACCAGTTGCACCATGCCATGCCAACCCGAAGGCACCCTTGCCACCCGACCATGGCTAGCTAGCCAGAGCAAGCACCAAGCCTAGCCACCATGTCTGGGACGCACGCCACCGTCCACCGCCACCCCATGTCCAGCGTTCGAGCCCCGCCAGCCACTATGCTCGCACCCAATGTCTCTGCGACCATGCCGAGAGCGCGCCAGAGTGCCGCGCTCGACACGCTCGCACAGACCGCGCGCCGCCATCGCCGCGTGCAAGCATGACCCCCACCATCCTAGGAGACCGCCAGACAACCCCGTTCGCCGCTGCGCGACCCGTAGCCGCGGTGCGTCATAAAACTTTCCGTCAGACCCGCCTAGAGCACCGCAACGTTCCGACCGTCTCGCACCACCCCACGCCGCGTAACCAGGCCATTGAGATTTGCTAGGGAGCTAACACCGCCCCCTATTGTTGCCCATGCCAGTAGCTCGACGTGCCAACGACCACGATGAGCTCCACCCGCGCCCTTTGGTCCCCTCTTGGCACTATAAATAGAGGCCACCCCCACTCAATTTCTTCACACCAACACATTAACCTCTCTCTAAAAACCACCCTCACTCATTCCCAGGGCAAGGCGAGCAACAGGTCGCTGGAATTTGGCCGGAGTCTGCCGTGGAGGACGAAGAAAGGAGCCGTTGATTGGAGCCGCCCTAGGAGAAGCCGTCGGTACCAGGAGGTTCATCGTTCGCCCCCGTCTCCGACCCTCGCCTGAGCCCCGGTGATCCCCCGTATACCCCCACTGGCCGCACTAGGGTTCTGTATCGCCGGCGTTGCCCGACAGAGACAATAGGTCGTGGCCGTTTGATTAGAGTTTGATCGTGCGGTCTAGATCACCCCGTACCGCTTCGCACCCGCTGTTTTGCTGACTGGTGGTGTCATCCACTTAAACCCACCCGCGCGTGCGCTGTGCATCGTGGGCCGGCCTAGTTAACAACCCGCGCAACCCAGTTAGTTTGAATTTATATTTTCCAATTTAGTTTCAAACCTAGTTCTGTACCTAGATTCAAAAATCAATCCAGCTTGATTCCCTGAACCAAATTTCATGAAACCAATTTTGTTAGGAAGGTACTAGAATTCTTAATCCAAGCCCGTTTGATTCAATTCATTTGGAATTGTAGATCACCTATAGTAAAAATAACAAGGCAGAAGCTTTTCTGCATTCAAACATTTTTCAAAATTTAACCAAAAAAGCTTTTGAGTTGATTCCAACTCTCAAAAATCACATTTAACTAGACCTTTCTAAATATATAAAAATATCTAAGTTTACTTGTAGAAATATTGTACAAGCAATAAAAGAATGCCTCATAGGCCATTCTAGTCACTTTATTTAATTCAAATTAAAAAGGTTAAACCTTATTAAATTATGACACCACTTTAAATCACATTCCCATGTACTGAAATATGTGGTGATGACATGTGTCAACATGATCCCATGTTTTAGTTGGATAATATTAAATCTTAAGAATTTTTTCAATGAGTAGAAATTACTTTTCTAATATAAAGGAAATAAAAATATTTGCCTTAATCTTTGTGATGCTTGTGATGATCCTAGATCATCTAGTGAAAACCTTGGTGTGATAAATAAAAGTAGTTAAGTATTGTTTGGTGATTGTGTACCTCATATTTATTTATAGACACTAGTACCGACCAAGGATACGAGGAGGAAGGAGAATACTATGAGGAAGAAGCCGAGGAGAACTTCAACCACTGCTCTGCACAAGGCAAGCTTCACTGTACAAGTTGACTTAGCAAGCTACTATCTAAGCAAGCTAACACTTGCAACTGTGAAAGTTAGATAACCTATGCAATGCATTAGGCATGCTTGGTTAGATACATTTGATTATACCCAATCCTAGTTTTACTTGCAAGCTTAGTTATTTTATTTTCTTTATCAAAGCTTTTTGTTAGAGTTTACTTAGTGACTTGTAGATTTTAGAAAGAAAATTAAAGGTAGCATAAAGAGCATAAAACTTGGCCTAAGTTAGATAATCTTGATGTCATCTTGAGGTATGAGATTGAATGTAGATAAGTCACACTAGATTACCACCCCTTCTTAGTGTTTACCCTCACTTGTAGATGCTAGTGCTAAGCATAAAACTTGATCAACTTTAGATGGGAATACTTGGTGAAAATGGTTATAAAAACCTTAGAATGATGAGTCATTCTGCTGAAATGTTTTGACATGTGTTCTTGAACACCAGATGATTTTGATGATGAAAATGTTAAGGCATGAGCCTTAGCCCTTTATAAACCTAATGGTTGTCTGGATGCGATACCATTCCAATTTTACCGTACAACCACAATACCCGAAATTTGGGTAGGGCTTGACTGGAACTTTATATACCTTAGTATGGGTTCCCTTGCGGCCAAGGTTTGAGCTAAGGCTACTTTGTGAAGATTGTCCACCTATGCAGTTCCCAAGATGACAGTTGGTCATGGTTGGGAGTCCAAACTCACAGGAGAGGTGCCTATACTAGGGCGTGTAAGTGAAAGGTTAGGATTGATTATCCGCATACTGAGTATGGTGAATTCAGGATTATTCTTGACGAATGTATCAAATGTTGTGGTGAAAGTGTACCACCTCTTCAGAGTGTCAAACTATTCGAATAGCCGCGTCTGTGGTTATGGACAGTTGGAGTGGCCATACTGTTCCGTCGTCAGATGTTTTCAAAATGACTTGTGAAATGATTCATGACTTAACTTGACCACAACAGGGTTGTGATATGAAATTCAAGATCCCACTTAGGTGTTATAAAACTTTCAACTAGTTTTCTTTGCTTTTGAACTCAATAGAGATAAATCTGGCTTTTGCAAAACAACCTAGAGCTTAGTACTTCCTACTCCAAAACCACTTCACTTGTTAGTCTTAGTTTGCGAGTACTTAAAGAGTACTCATGGCTTTGTCCCTGGCTATTCCCGTGGCCAGACTATGAAGAGGACTATCAGGAGGACGGACAGTAGGAAGGTTACGACAACTAGGATCATCTCCCATCGTCAGCATTGCCTATGACCATGAAGATGGAGCTTCGCCCATGCTACCGTTATCATTACGTTATTCCGCTACTTGATTTGTATTAAGACTGGATGAGATCCTTTATTTGTATAAGACCTTATGTATGGTTTGTAAGGGATGATGTACTGTGATATCCAATCTGTTATGTGTCGCAAAAATGGTAATCCTGGGTCGATGTATGGCATGACAGGCATCTGGGATTAAAAATCCGGGTGTTGACAATATCGCAAGACAAAGGGAATGTGGGACCCGAGATTTACGCTCTAGGAATCTCCGTTATGCATACAATTCATGTTCCATGATCAGTGAACCATGAGCATAACCGACTAGTATCATTACAACATCCATACCATACGATTACAACACTTACAAGGTTGCCATTATGGCGAGTACAACTTCAAATAGCCGAAGTCTTGATCGTAGCGCCCATGTCGTGCCTTAACCTACAAGCGACTGACTGGGAGATGGCCTAGCTCGCATAGACGCCGACATCTTCCTCGTTCCTCGGTCTTTTGGAAATCTGGCCAAGTAAATAGCTAGGGATAATACCGGTGAGTACTTTGAATGTACTCGCAAACCCCTTAAAAGAACAATAAGAAAGGATATTCAATATGGTTGTGGTAGTAAGAGGGCTCCATATGAGGTTACTTTATAAACTAGTTTCTCTTATAGATATAGCATGTCCATATCTTTGTTGAGAACTTTTGTAAAACATTTTGGAAACTTTTTGAAAAGTTTTGTAAAACACTAGGATTGGGTAACCCATTTGATTTTCCTTCTGGTCATCTCATGACCAAACACCCTTCCTCCTTTTCCCAACCATCTCATGGTCAAAACATTTCAAGTCATTGCCTTTTCGAAGTCCTTTTTGAAATCAAAACCAGCACCACTCTACAACAACCTTCCCAACTGTCCATGACCGAGGACTCGGCTATTTGAATATATTTACACTCTGCAGAGGTTGTACACTTTACCCACACCGTCCGGGTAGCCTGCCCTGATCTACACCGATCGTGGGTCAAGTAAATGGTCAAGACCTTCCGGATGGCCACTCTAGTATAAATGCCTAGCCTATGAGTGTTAATCCCCTCAAAACCGGGATGCCCTATATAGTTCACAAGCCAATCGGAGTGCCTTTTGCACTGTGAAGAGTGTGCGCTTTCAATGAGGGGCTCATAGTATCGCGTGGAGGTCCGTAGACCCTTAGTTCCTCCTCCTGGTATATGTCTTACATGGACTGTTGAAATGGAGCAAGGCCCACCCTCCAGGGATTTATTGCCCCTGTAGTAGTGTGAGGCACCTATACCAGAATAGCCAAACTTCCAGCCCAGCCCTGTCCCATTCTAGAGTAATGTGGTTGCACGGGTTAATTGTTCTTGCAAAACTACAAAGAACCGGGTGCATTTTTGTAAACATTTTTCCTCCATCTTTCGTCCAACCTTTTTGTAAAACCAAAAACTTTTTTCCTTTTTAAACTCACTTGGCAGGCCAAACCTCACCAAGGTTTTCTCATAAAACATTTTTGTAAGCTTTTCCGGGGTCTTCCTATCCCATAGTTTTGCTTCGGCTAAAATAGGATCTCCAAAGGGGTTATGGTGTTAAAATACCATCTACTCTACTTGGGGCAAATAGGTATCATCAAGGGGTTGTACTTATTAGTACAAATGGTATTAGCTGGAGGAGCCAAGACACTACCTGATATAAATATTTAAACAGAAAACCAATGCACTTTATATAAAAGAGATAAGGCATGCATAAGTATAAAAATAGGACAAATGGATTATGAGAAAGAAGGTGGCTTGCCTGGTGAGTTGAAAAGTGGCATATATGTCCTTGGAATTTTTGAGGAAACTAGAATATCCAATAATAAAAAGATGATCCCTTCTTCTCGTTGTCAACTGAGCAATCGCAACTAGCATCATCGAGGATCACACATGCAAGTAAACAAGAGAACAATTAACACAAGGAACACAAGAATCATATCATACAACACACAACCAAGTAATACATGTTACAATTCAGTAGGTTTTGACAATAATTTATTTATAAGGATTGGGAAATGTCCTGGGGCATTTAAAGGAAATTCTATATGTGTTTTATAGTCTAGGAACTAGGTAAGAGGGTGTTTTTAGACCAAGGTCACATTTTGTATGATCTAATTTTATAAAAAGTATGTCAGTATATAGGTACTTATAAAATGAAACCAACAAAATTGGTTTCACTATTTTATCAATTGCTATTAATTTATAATGGATTTCCTAGTGAGATAAACTCTAGTTTTAGGAAATAATTCACCAGAATAGTTCTGGAGTTCCAAAAATTATATCCTTTGATACTTAGGTAGTGTTTGATGGATTGATTTACTGAGAGTTGGAATCATCCAAAAATAATTATCAGAATACCCTTAGGAAATTCCCAAAGGCAGTTCTAGATGTTATTTGTCTTTTTCACCAAATTAAATCTATAAGGTATTTTGATGTGATTCCAAATAAACATGTTAGGTATTTCGAGTAACTTTCTGTAGAAATTGGAATCACAATTTTGGATTTGTAAAGCTACTGTGGTGAATTTATTGGTGAATTGCCTATGCATAGAAAAGATTGATTCACCAAAATTCAAAGAGACCTCAATAAATATTTGGCTCCTGGGGTTTGAAGAATAGAGTTATGTGTGTCTACTGAGAGTTGGAATTAGGTCAATACCTATTTTTGTTTGACCTAAAGAAAATCCTAAAGTAATACTGATGTGTTTTTGTTATTTTTACCAATGACATTCTAGGAAGCAATTTACTATGGGGCCAGGGTGGTGAGGTAGATACATTCAGATACTACCAATGAAGACTAGGTTTACTCCATTTGGCCTCACGAAACTCTCTGAGAGGTTTATATATTGAAAAGGATACATGCTGGAATTTTAAATACTATAAAAGATTTGAAAAGTATTTTGGTCCAGTTCTAAAACTACATGTGAGATTAGATGTTCAGGTACATGGAAAAAATGCTAGTTGTATACTTGGTGGTAATTTCCATTTTTCAATCGATTTAAACCAGAAGGGGTATTTGCAGATATGCGATAAAAGAATAAAAGAAGGGGAGTTGTCGGGCCAGATCTAGGGTGCAGTAGGCCGGGGGAGGGGATTTCGGCCCACCCGGACTTGGCACTGCGCGGGCGGCTGGTTTAAGATCCCGGCCGCGGGTCCTAGTAATCATAGGGAGAGAGAGGCAAAGGGGTATGGCACAATGAGGGCCGTTAGATTAGAGTTCGATCAATGGCGGAGGAGCATATTCCTCCTCTCGACCCACGGGACCTGCTGCGAAACCCAAGCGGGGTCTAGGCGGTCAGGGGCTCACCTAGCGGGATCCCGGTGTTAGAGATATGCCCTAGAGGCAATAATAAAAGTGGTTATTATTATATATTTGTGTTTATGATAAATGTTTACATTCATGCTATAATAGTATTAACCGGAAACATTAATACTTGTGTGATTTGTAAACTAAATTAGAGTCCCTGGTAAAGCCTCTTTATAATACTAGCATGTTGGTTAATAGATGATCGTGGTTTCTTGATCATGAACATGAAGATGTTATTAACAACAAGATCATATCATTAGGAGAATGGTATGATGGACATACTCCTATAGATAAGCGTAGCATAAATATCAAGTCATTTCAATAGTTCGTTTGCTATAAGCTTTCTAATACATAGTAACCTAATTCCTTCGACCATGAGATCATGCTAATCACCATCACCGGAAGAATGCTTTGATGACATCAAACACCACACTGTAACTGGGTGGCTATAAAGGTGGGATTGAGTGTTCGGAAAGTATGGGTTGAGGCACATGGATCAAGAGTGGGATTTGTCCATCCATATGACAGATAGATATACTCTGGGCCCTCTCAGTGGAATGTCATCCAATTAGCTTGCAAGCATGTGATTGGCTCACAAGGGATCACATATCACGGGAACGAGAAAAGAGTACTTATCGGTAATGAGGTTGAACTAGGTATGCAGAGATACCGACGATCAAAACCTCGGATAAGTAAACTATCGTGAGACAAAGGGAAATTGGTATCATATGTAACTGGTTCATTCGATCGCAAAGTAATCGTAGAAATATGTGGGAGCCATATGAATTTCCAGATTCCTCTATTGGTTATTGATCGGAGAAGTGTCTCGGTCATGTCCGCATAATTCACGAACCGTAGGGAGACACACTTAAGGATTCGATGTTGTTTAGTAGATATGGAATGTTATTAGGGATATCGAATGTTGTTCGGAGTCTCAGATGGGATCCGGTATATCACGAGGAGATCTGGAATGGTCCGGAGAATAATATTCATATAAGAAAAGTCCGATTCTGGAGTTCGGGAATGATTTCGATGTTTTCATCGGAGAGGTTCTAGAAGGTTCACCGGTCTGGAAGGGGAATGGTCCATGAATGTGTCATGGGTAAGTTTAATGATTAGATCATATCCTAGGCCACTTGGTGTGAGCATTTGTGAGAGAGAATTAAAGCTCTAAATTGAAAGTCAAACGGGAGTTTGAAAAGTCAAACTAGAACAATGGTTTCCTAGTGGAAGAAGGAACGAGTCCTTCTCTCAATCCAACTTGGGTTTGGGTTTGGATTCAAACCCACCCCTCCCAAGGCTGCCCCCCTCTCATAAGAGGGGGAGGGCTGCCCCAAAACACCAAGCCCTAGCCCTCTACCCCGCACGCCGCCGCCGCCAAGCCGCCGCCGCCGGTCCGTCTCCGTCGCCCTAGCCACCGCCGACACCTCCTCCTCCTACCGGGAAACCCTAAGTCCACCATAACTCGCACCGGCTTAGGCGAAGCCCTGCGAGATCTTCCCTCTACTTCCGACACCACGCCGTCGTGCTGCCAGAATCGCGAGGGGAGAACTACAACCTCCGCTGCCTGCTGGAACAAAGGAGAGGAAGGTCTTCATCAAGTACCGAACGTGTGACCGACTGCGGAAGCGCTGCCGGAACGCAGCGCCGGAAGGATCGTCTACGCGATCTTGAGATCGGCAAGTGTATGACTACATCACCCACGAGAATCTACTCTCGTTAACCACTTTGGAATCTTTGAGGGTGAGTGCTTATATCGACTCGTTGCTACAATCTAGTAAATAGATCTTGGCTTGTTTGTGTGCATGCGGTAGAATTTTTTTGTTTTCCATACTACGAACCCCTACACCCGGAGCTTGGGAAGAGGGCGGAGAGGAAGCGGTGCACACCGCCGACTCCAGAGATGGTCGACACGAGGTGGTTCGTTGTTTGGAGTGGTCCCGTGCAGAAGCGTCCAAGGCGAGCTCGTCGGAGTACATCGGTGGCAATGGTAGGGGTGTCCCTGGTCAAGAAAAAGCACATGATTAGGTAGATCTAGTCCAGAGGAAGGTAGGGACACTGAGAGAAGGAGTAGGGGAGGTCGACAGACCTGCCATCTCTCATGCAAAGGCAAACCCGAGGGTTTTTTCTTCACCTCCTCCTAGGCAGCAGAGAGAGAGGGAGCTATCGGGGTTCAGGTGTAACATCCCAAAAATATTGATCATGATTATCAAATTCTAATCACTAAAATTAGGATTAACAAAAACTTTGATTAAATAAAAACCAAATGAATGCATGTGTGAATGTGATGTTTGTGTGAATGCATGAATGGACTTGTGTGATTAACCTAAATAGCAAGGAATGGTTTAAGGATGAAAAATAACATCATCTAAAACATTTCCATGCAGAAACAAATCAAGAGAAAATCAAAAACAAAACAAATAAAGCAAATGATATTTTTTGCCAATCTTGCTCACTAGGTCACTTTGAGTGTTTCTAGTCCAAGATTTCAAACAAAAACTTTTCCATTTCTTTTCACCCCTTGCAAGACCAAGTAAAAGTGAATCAAATCCCACCTTTCAAACTTGCTGAAACATTTGGCAACCCCATTCAAATGACAATTGAAAACTGAATCTATAACATATGTGAAGATCACACCTTTTCAAAAGCCAACCAAACCCGTGCCCCTTGACCAATCCAACTAACCAGAGACTCCCTAGTATGTAACTAGCAAACCCACCAAGTTTGAATCCAAAATTCAAATTTGAATTTCTTTTGGCCATTTCATCGAACACCTTGTCAGCAGCAAACAAACAAACATCAAATACTATTAGTAGTAGTAATTTTGGCCAACCTTGTCCCCTCTCTAGCTCACTCTACACTCTCATTACATGATCAAACTAATCTAACTAGCCTTAGCATCACTGTGAGCATGCATAGCCGTCAATGGTGACCATGCCGAGAGCACCCTTGCCACCCCCATGTCGCCAGCGAGCTAGGAGAAGTTCTAGCCTCGCCAACCTTGTCTGGAGCATTGACCACCGTCCACCGCCACCCCCTGTCCAAGCCCCGAGCCTTCAGCCACTGGACCACACGACAAGCTCGTGCCCAGCTTCTCTGCGTGCGTGCCGAGAGCGCGCCAGTGCGCCATTAGCGACACGACCCCACAGACCGTGCCCCGCCCTTGCCTCTTGCGTGCGTGATCGCCAGCACCCCAGCAACCCGCCAGATAATCCCGTTCGCCGCCGTGCGGACCATGGATGTTGTGCACCATTCAACTTGCCTTCGAACCCGCCCAGAGCGCCGTGACGTTCCGACCGTTCCTCACCGCCCCCACGCCTCGCCATCAAGCCATTGAGCTTCGCCAGGAGGCAACGCACCGTCCCATACCTTTTCCCATGCCAGTAACTCGCTGTGACGAAGACACCGACGAGCTCCACCCGCGCCATTCGATCCCCTCGCTGCACTATAAATAGAGGCCTTCCTAGCACGAATTCTCCACACCATCTCACTCCCCACCTCTCACTGATAACACCGACTCACTCCCGGAGCAAGGCGAGCACCAGGTTGCCAGAATTGCACCGGAGTTTGCTGCTGTAGAGGAGGAGAGTCGTCGTCGATTTGAGCCTCCCCAGGAGGAGCTGCCGGTACCAGGAGGATTGCCGTCGTCGACTTCGTCGTTCGCCCCCATCGCCGACCATCGCCGGAGCCCCGGTGAGCCCCCACTGACCCCCACTGGTCACGCTAGGGTTCAGCCTCGCCACGTCCTATTCAGGCGTGGACTATGAACCACAACCGTAGGATTAGAACTAGATCGCACGGCCTAGATCGCCCCGTACCCCTTCACCACTCGCTGTCTCACTAACGAGTGGGGTTGTTCACTTAAACATCCCGCGCGCGCGCTATGCATAGTGGGCCGGCCCAGTTAAACCTTCCGCGCGACCCAGCAATTCAAACTTAGGTTTATTCATTTAGTTTCAAAATTAGTTATGTACTTAGATTCAAAAATCAACCCAGATCGATTCACTAAACCAAAATGCATGAAACCAATTTTGTTAGAAAGGTATTGGAGTGCTTAATCCAAGCCCATTGGAGACGTAGAACATCTACACTGCCTCGACGTGCTTCATCAAGTTCCACAACTGTGCATCTAGTGGTAATCCTGTGATCTATGATAATAGTATTCCTGGTTTATGCGGTAGAAAATTTTGATTTGTGCTACTGTAGCCTACCCATATCCCTTCAATTTGTTCATATGATGAGAATATATACATCTTATGAAGCAAATGTGTTCATGAAAGTTTATTTTATCGCACTCAGTTTTCAACTGAATTGCTTGAGGACAAGCAATAAGCTAATCTTGGGGGGAGTTGATACGTCCAAAATGTATCTACTTTCCCTAACACTTTTGCTATTGTTTCTCCTCTAATTTGTGTGATTTGGATATAACTAACACTGACTGACGCTGTTTTCAGCAGAATTGTCTTGGTGTCTCGTTTTTGTGCAGAAAATCAACTTTCAGGAAAAATCTCAGAAAATATGCAGAAAAACCTATTTTCCCAGAAGACTCACGAAGCCAGAAGACGGAGGGGAGAAGAGGCCAGAGGGACTCACACCACCCCCAGGCGCGAGCCAGGCCTGGACGTGCCTGGGCATGGTTTGTCCGCCTCGGACTCCGCCTCGACCTCTCCTTTCGCCTACATATTCCCTCTAACCTAAAAACACTAGGGGTTCAAAAATTTCCAGATAAAAGTTCCGCTGCGCCTCCACCACCAGAAACCGCGATTCGGAACAAGAAACTCCGTTCTGGTACCCTGTCGGGATGGGGAATTGGAGGAGATCATCGCCATCATCATCACTGACGCGTCTCCATCAACCATCCATGATTCCCCCCATCCATGTGTGAGTAATTCTCCGCAGTAGGCTATGGGGATGGTAGGGGTTGCATGAGATCACTCATGTAATTGCATAAGATTGTTAGGACATGGTGACTAATATCTATTATTAGTGCTTTTTGACATTGTTGCAAGTTGTTGTGCTCAATGCTTGTCACTAGGGCTCGAGTGCCATGATCTCATATCTGAACATGTTATTGATTTATGATAATATTATTGTTTGTGATCTTACCTGCAAGTTGTGTACACATATCATTGTCCGGAACCTGAAGCCCCAAAGTGACAACAATTGGGATAACCGGAGGGGATGGTTGTGATATGAGGATCACGTGTGTTCATGGAGTGTTAACGCTTTGCTCCGATGCTCTATTAAAAGGAGCACCTTAATTTCCAGTAGATTCCCTTGAGACCCCGATGCAAACGGGTTGGTAGGACAAAAGATGTTTTGCAAGTTTCTCATTGAGAGCACACATGACTATATACGGAACACATGCCTATGATTACTTAGTACTTGGATGCTTTATCTTCATTATCTGCAAATTAATTTGTCTTGATTATTACATGAATTGAATTGTCCATACAACGCCCGTCCATCCATCCCTATGCCCTCCGCATTTTAATCATGTTGTTTACTACAATTGTTACCGCTATCTTTATTTACTACTGCTGTTATTTTGCTATTGCTACTACAAAACCGTTGCTACTGATAAACTATAGCGAGCAAGACTGTTTCTAGGTGCAGCTGAATTCACAACTCATCTGTTAAGGCTTATAAATATTCTTTGCCTCTCCTTGTGTCGAATAAATAAATTTGGGATTTACTTCCTGATGACCCACAAGTATAGGGGGTGTATCGCAGTACTTTCAATAAATAGGAGTGTCGATCCCAACGTGGAGTAGAAGGTTCTAACTAGTGGTAAGGAGAAAGAACTCTCTGTAAATACTTAGCAAACAGATTTTTAGGGGTTTTCTGATAAATCAACAAAACAAAGTACAAGTAATAAATACAACAAACAAACGCAGCGAATGGCCCAATCCTTTATTAGCAAAGGACAAGTCGGTGGAAATACTTATAGGGACCAAACTTTCTCGAGGATACATGGGAATTCTGTCAAGTGCTTTCGCTTCAAATAGCTGAGTACTCTTCTTTAGTGTTGTAAGTGTTGTGTGGGTGAACCTATGCTAACATACCGACCTTACTTGGACTAATACATACTTGTGATTAAAACCCCTGCAAGCATCCGCAACTATAGGAAAGCAATTAAGGTATAAACCTAACCACGGCCTTAAACTCTAAGATCCTACACTCCCTTGTGCAAAGGTGTTCTAACGGGGGTTTAGGTTTCTGTCACTCTGGCAACCCCACAATTAGTATCCAAATACACAATGCATTCCCGTAGGCCCATAAATGGTGAAGTATCATGTAATCGACGTTCACATGACACCACTAGAAGAATAGCACCACAACTTAAATACTAAACCATTGTAACTCAACACAAATCCACTACTAACAACATGACTCCTCCAATGTCCTCAGGAACTAAACGAACTACTCACAAGACATCATATGGATCAAGATCAAAGATGATATGGTAATGGATAACAATCTGAACATAAACAATAATCCAATGGTTGCACTCACAAGCATCAACTACAATAGTAATCAACACCGAGAAAGTTTCCCCTCACAACTATGCAAGTATTCAACATGATTGTTAAAGCGGGATGGAGTGGTGATGATGGTGCTGGTGGAGATGATGGTGTGGATGATAATGATCCCGATGAAGCCTAGCTTGACGATGGTGTTGATGGCGACGATCTCCCCTCTCCGGGAAGGGATTTCCCTGGAAGAAATCTGTCTGCCGGAGAGCTCTTTCTCTCTCGATGTTTTCCGCCCCGAAGAGGCGGCAGAAATCTTTCTGTGGTTGCTCCCTCAGTATTAGGGTTCCGACAGGAATTTATAGGTGTTGTGGGAATGACCACGGCAGATGCTGCAATCGGCAGCGAGTAGTAGAACATGGGGCAAGGGCGGCCGGCCATCTGCGGTGCGAGATGAGGGCTGAGACACAAGGATTTACCCAGGTTCAGCCCCCCGGAGGGTAAAGACCTACTCCTGCTAGATTGTATTATGGTGAGAGTACAATGGGGCGAGCTCAACGGATAGGAGGCGAGTCGCTTGGTTGTATGATGGAACGTATCCTCTATGCGTCCTCTAGGGAGGTTTATATAGACTCACCTCCCTAGGGTTTACAAATCTCAACCGAATCAGTTAAGGATTCGGTGACTCTACGACCTAGTCCAACTGGGCCTATCTACGCTTCTGCGCCTTCAGCTTCCAGTCGCTTGAGTCCACGCCAGATCCTAATCCAGTCGCCATCCTGCAGGCCCACTCGCTAGCGCTTGGGCCATTAGGAAACGTCTTGCTGGGCATACCCCGGTAGGCATATACCCATCAATAGGCGAGAGGGCGAAGTCGGTGGCCGACCAGGTGGGCCACACCTGCCCTAGGCGCGGCCCAGGGTGGACCCGCGCCTAGGTGGTGTGGGCCCCTAGTGGCCCTGCTACGCCTCCCCTTTTGACTTCCTTCATCTTCTGGGAAAATATAATTTTCCCATATTTTTCTGGTATTTTTCTGATCTTCGCGAAATTGCATCAAAACACCTCTTTTTCCATCAGAATCCAGACTCCGACAGTTCATCCTCCAAGAATCATCCAACATGCAAAAACAGAGGAAAGGACATAAACAACACCTCATAATAAGACATATATCAATGAATATAGGCAAATTATGATATAGAATGGTGATGCAAATTGGACGTATCAACTCCCCCAAGCTTAGACCTTCGCTTGTCCCCAAGCGAAAAATAAGCTCAGTAAACATGTCCACAGGTTTATGGAGTGAAGTGTCGATAAAAGAATACGAACAAGAAGCATCACACTTACCATTACACAACTCATAGAAGAAAGCAACTCACCATTATATAACTTATCTTGCAACAAGTACAGGAGTCACAATAGAGATGCATAAATATAAATCATAATTAGAATTGGCAAACTTTGTTCTTGGTCAGAGAACACCTGGCAAATAGTTTCACAAAAAGCTTTCTGTAGAAGTCTTCAAAACAGGAGCACTCTTTGCTCAAAAAGGTTTTTCACAATGAAGGCTTTCAAAGTAATACTCAATAGATAAGAGTTTTGTGCAAACAAGGAAGATAAGTAACATGATTGAATAAATCATCATATGAATGCTTGAAACACAACAACTCAAATGCTTGCTGGAGATAGAGAGGAAGTAGGTTTACTGACTCAACTTGGAAATAGAAGAAATGTCCCTTCATAGAGGGAAGCAGGGATTTCAAGTCATAAAGAACTTCCAAAGGATTATGGTACTTACTAGCTTTGAGCCCTCATTGCCCCTATCATAGGAATCTTGAGATGATTAAGGTTAAAGTGAAGAAGTATGGAGTATATGCTTAACGAAATATAAGCTGGCAATATCATGTCCCTTGAATATGAGGGCCACACCTCATGCTACTCAACTTTAGTTACCGTAAGTTCTTGTCATTGTAAGTACATGCGTATCATAGAGAATCTCCAATGGGGCACCCCTTGCACATGGTACATGAGCTTTCCCATAACCAAAATGACAAGGCAAGCAGACAATGAGCATCTCAGCAATCTTTTTATTTACTATTGGCATAGATTTCTATTGAGCATTCTTCACGGATTGCTCATTATGGTGATGCTGCAAGTTTCCACCATGATTAGGCATGGCTTAGGCTAGAGGCCTAGGCGTTTCTCTAACACAAAATACATACTCCATGGACTTATAAGCTCCCTTTTTATTTCACACCGGTGACATCCAAAGAAAAAAGAGCAGAATATCAACTATGTACAAAGTACAAGTGCGATGTTGAAAATGTTCCCCATGACAGCATGGTTCTGCAATTTCGAACGTATATATGCAAGCATATACAACTTTGATGACACAATGGTTCAAGTCTATTAGGGGCAAGAAAATAAGGTGTGCCATCAAGTTCGTGAGAGCTTTACTAACTAGTTTTCACATAACAAAATACTTTTTAATTCAAAAGATAGATGAAGCTTGATAATTTGCTTGGAATAGCAATAATGCTAATAGGTAGATATGGCGGACACAAATGTCACAGGTTTGGTTCAAAGGGATTGGAAGCATGAGAAGTATGTCTTCTCAAAACAGGTTTTTGGCTAGCAAGGCTGGGTAGCAAGCAAAGGAATTGAAAGAAACAAGCAAACATACAAGTGATAAAGCCAAACATGCAATCTTCCTTGAAGACACTTGATGATAAAGAATACTAAGATTATGAGCCAATCAAGAAAGAAAGTAGATGATACAAAATACCTGTAAACTTTTTATCTTTTTCTTTCCAACCTCAAAAAGTGTTGCTACTGACCAGAGCTCGATTTTCCAAAACCAATTTAGATTCACTTGATGCTCCCAAAGTGGTGCCAATACTGATCAACAAGATTAAGCATATAATAGAGATTGCAAACTAAAATAAGAAGTGCAAAAAGTAAAAGATGAAACTTCTCATTAATATTCCAATAAAGGCACTCACACCAAGGGATACATAGATAATTCACTAAAGGAGAGATACTTCCACATGCAAACCAACCTATAAGATAACTTCTATACCATAGATATGAATTCACTAAAAAGGTAAAAGATAATGATGGTGATACCGCAGCACTCCCCCAAGCTTGGAACAAGCCAAGGGGATGCCAAACCTGATGACGAATTACTCCTTCGGTGATGGTGTTCCCTTGTAATCATGAGACTTCCAAGGTAAAGGTTCCCCATCCAAAAAGGATGTCTTGGTTTCCACAATCCTGAAACTAGCAGCAGAACTTATGCGAGAAAATCTAGCCTCATACTCACAGTTTTGATTTTGTATGTCGTAAAGCTGTGCTTGTAATTGGTTGGTGGCCTGATGTAGTGAGAGGATTTCATATTGGAGTTCGGCAACCTCCCCCTTGTGCTTGGTGATGAGTTCTGAACTTATCTTATGGATGATATCTACCTCGTGTTCCGCTGTCTTCTTGTACTTGAAAACTTCTTGTTCCAATGCTTCCATCCTGTCTTCCAGACTGCCTTCTCCTTTAGGGCCTTGAACTTCTTTCATCTGCACCTACCCATCCTTGAGAATCAATTCCTTGGGATGAATCTTCAACTCATACATGTACGGGTTAATAGCATCCGAGGAGGAATCCTCTATGGGTGATCCAGGGGAAGACATTATAGCTCCAAAACTAAGAATCCGCCTAACAGAAACAGATCAAAACAAAAACACGACGAGAACAGGATACACGAACCTCGGGGGATCCATGGGGTTATATATTACAAAGTTTAAATGCATAAGGAAGGTGCTGGTACGAAAACGAGGCGGAGACGGAGCTCGGGGGGTCACACCCCCTCCAGGCACGGCCACCTGGGGCCCGCACCTGGGGTGGGTTTGGCCACCCCGACCTCCGTTTCCTCCTCTGTTTTGTTTTGTAGCCTTCCATATGTATTGAAAACATCAAAAATATAAAAAGATTGGACTTTCACGAACCTTCTGTTTTCACCACTTTTACCTATTCAAAGACGAACTCTGCAGATTCTGGTGTTTGGTTTCTGATAAATTCTTCCGGGGTCACCATTTGAATAACATCAGCATCCTCATTATAGGGATCTCTAGAGATATAATGTTTAAGCCTTTGTCCATTCACCACCTGCGTGGTGTCATCCTTCAGAGAAGATATTTTGATAGCACCTGAACGATATACTTCCTTAATAACAAAAGGTCCTTCCCATTTTGAGAGTAGTTTTCCTGCAAAAAGTCTGAGACGAGACCTATACAAAAGAACTTTCTCACCAACATGGAACTCCCTTTTGAGAATTCTCCTATCATGCCATCTTTTTACTTTTTCCTTAATGAGCCTAGCATTTTCATAAGCTTCACTTCTCCATTCTTCTAAAGTACTCAAGTCAAGCAATCTTTTCTCGCCGGCAAGTTTAAAATCTCTATTCAATTCTGCACAATAAGCTTTGTGTTCTAATTCTAAAGGCAAGTGACAAGCTTTCCCATAAACCATTTTGTAAGGAGACATCCCCATAGGATTTTTATAAGCAGTTCTATAAGCCCATAAAGCGTCATTCAACTTCTTAGCCCAGTTTTTCCTAGATCTTTTAACAGTCTTCTACAAGATAGATTTAATTTCCCTATTGGAAAGTTCTACTTGCCCACTGGTTTTGGGGTGATAAGCTGAAGCAATTCTATGGTTAACATCATATTTAGCGAGAGTTTTCCTAAAACCACCATGAATAAAATGAGAGCCTCCATCAGTCATGAGATATCTAGGTACACCAAACCTAGGAAAAATAACATCTTTAAGCATTTTTAAAAAGGTCTTACCATCAACACTATTTGTAGGTATGGCTTCTACCCACTTTGTAACATAGTCAACAGCAACAAGAATATGAGTATACCCTTTTGAAGGAGGAAAGGGACCCATAAAGTCAAATCCCCAACAATCAAAAGGTTCAATAATAAGGGAATAATTCATAGGCATCTCATTGCGTCTAGAAATGTTACCAACTCTTTGATATTCATCACATGATAAGACAAAGTTCCTTGCATCCTTGAAAAGGGTAGGACAATAAAATCCAGATTGTAAAACCTTTTGTGCAGTCATGTCCCCGCCATGATGTCCTCCATAAGCACTGTTGTGACACTTTCTCAATATCTCTTGTTGTTCATATTCTGGAACACATCTTCGCATAATACCATCTACTCCTTCTTTATATAAGTGTGGGTCATCCCAAAAGTAATGCCTTAGATCATAAAAGAATTTTCTTCTTTGCTGGGCTGTAAAGGTTGGTGGAAAATACTTGGAAACAATAAAGTTAGCATAATCAGCATACCAAGGACTCTCATGCAGACTTACCCTTATTGCATCCAACTGCTCATTTGGAAAACTATCATTAACAGGCAAAGGGTCAAAAGAAATGTTTTCCAAATGATATAAATTGCCAGCAACAGGATTTTCAGCACCTTTCCTATCTATAATATGCAAATCAAACTCCTGTAAAAGCAACACCCATCTAATAAGCCTAGGCTTGGCATCCTTCTTTGTCATAAGGTACTTGATAGCAGCATGATCAGTATGAATAGTAACCTTTGAATCAACAATATAAGGTCTAAACTTATTACAAGCAAAGATTACAGCTAAGAACTCATTTTCAGTAGTAGCATAATTCTTTTGAGTAGCATCTAGAGTCTTGCTAACATAATGAATAACATTTAGCTTCTTATCAACACGTTACCCAAGGACAGCACCCACATCAAAATCACTAGCATCACACATAATTTCAAAAGGTAAACTCCAATCAGGTGGTTGAACAATAGGAGCAGTAGTCAAAGCTTTCTTCAAAGTTTCAAAAGCTTCCTTACAATCATCATCAAAAACAAAAGTTACATCTTTTTTGAAGAAGATTAGTAAGGGGCTTTGAAATTTTGGATAAATCTTTAATAAACCTCCTATAGAAACCAGCATGACCAAGGATACTACGAATACCTTTTATGTCCCTAGGGCAAGGCATCTTATCAATTGCTTCAATTTTGGCTCTGTCAACTTCAATGCCTCTTTCAGAAATTTTGTGTCCAAGAACAATCCCTTCATTAACCATGAAATGGCATTTTTCCCAATTAAGAACATGGTTGGTTTCTTCACATCTCTGCAAAACTTTATCAAGGTTGTGCAAACAGTTGTCAAAAGAAGTTCCATAGACGGAGAAATCGTCCATGAAAACCTCCAAAATTTCTTCACAAAAACCATGAAAAATAGCATACATTCATCTCTGAAAGGTAGAAGGAGCATTAAATAAACCAAAAGGCATACGCCTATAAGCATAAGTGCCATAAGGACAAGTGAAAGTGGTTTTTTCTTGGTCTTGTGCTTTCACAGCAATTTGACAAAACCCAGAATAACCATCAAGAAAGCAAAAGTGAGACTTTTTAGACAACCTTTCTAGCATTTGATCAATAAAGGTCAAAGGATAATGGTCTTTCTTAGTAACTTTATTGACCTTTCTAAAATCAATGCACATCATATACCCAACCACTACTCTTTGGGGTATAAGCTCATTATTTTCATTAGGCACAACAATAATTCCCCCTTTCTTTGGAACACAATGAACGGGGCTAACCCATTGACTATCAGCAATAGGGTAAATAATACCAGCATCAAGGAGTTTTAATACCTCATTTCTTACCACATCCTTCATATTAGGATTTAGACGGCGTTGGTGCTCAACAACTGGTTTTGCATCAGGTTCTATATTAATAGCATGCTGACATATGGTAGGAGAAATTCCTTTCAAATCATCAAGAGTATAGCCCATGGCTCCTCGGTGTTTCTTTAGTATCTCCAATAACCTCTCTTCTTCCTTTCCTAAAAGTTTAGAGCTAATAACAATAGGATAAACTTTCTTATCATCAAGATAAGCATATTTAAGATCATCAGGTAAAGGTTTTAATTCGAAAACAGGGTCCCCTTTAGGTGGTAGTGTGGTACCCAAATATTCCACAGGTAGATTATGCTTAAGTAACTCAGGCTAGAAGCAAAACCTCGTCAATCTCATTTCTTTCCTTCATGAAGACATCGCTTTCGTGATCCTCCATGAACTGCTGCAAGGCATTGGTAGGAGCAAGAGAAATAGCAGAAAGTTGTTCAACCCTAAAATCCTCATTAGGCAGTTCATTTTCATAAGGAGTTTTAGAAAATTTGGAAAAATTAAACTCATAAGACTCTCCATCAAACTTAGTTAAAACTTTTTCCTTCCTACAATCAATGATATCCCCACAAGTATTCAAGAAGGGTCTACCAAAGATAATAGGATAGGTTCTACTAGCTTCTTTACCAAGTACTATAAAATCAGCAGGATATTTAATCTTACCACAAAGAACCTCCACATCTCTTACGATGAAAATGGGTCAGACTGTCTCTCTATTAGCAAGGTGAATAACCATATCAATGTCCTCAAGCTTACAAGGACCAATTTCATGCATAATTTCCCTCTAAAGCTCATAAGGAATAGCACTAGAACTAGCACCAATATCACACAAACCATAATAGCTATGATCACCAATTCTAACAGAAAGCACAGGGACCTAGCTTTTCTAGGTTTTTTAGGATGAGAGACAATATTAGAAGCGTCTTCACAGAAGACAAAGTGCTCATCCTCTATATTTCTAGTGACAAGATCTTTCACAATAGCTACCACAGGTTTAATATTAATTTGCTCATCGGGTTCCATAATTTTATTTGTACTTTTGCTAACCACATTAGCTATGATAGAATGTTCCTTTACCTTAGCAGGAAAAGGGACTTTCTCAACATAAGGTTCAGGCAAAATAGGATCAATAGTACAAACTTCTTTGCTAGTAGGAACATGAGTAACAATGTCTTTAAAAGGAGCATGGTACTAGTTCCACTCCTTTTTAGGAATATCTATATAGGAGGCAAAGGCCTCAAAACATTTCGCTAAAACTTGAGAGTCAAGACCAAACTCATTGCTAATATCATGGAAGCCATCAGTTCCCATAAAAGATTTAATGCATTCATAATCATAGTTTAAACATGACTTTCTTCCTTTGTCGTTCTCCCAAGTTTCAGTGTTCTCTTGAATACGGTCTAGGAGATCCCATTTAGCTTCTTCCTTCATACGTGTGAATGATCCAGCACAAGAAGCATCTAGTAAATCTTTATCATGGAGAGAAAGCCTAGCATAAAAGTTATTGATAATAATATTGTTAGGGAGTTCATGAATAGGACATTTAAGCATTAGTAACTTCAATCTCCCCCAAGCTTGAGCTGTACTCTCTCCATCATGAGGCCAAAAGTTTTATATCAGATTTCTATCCTTATGAATCTCACTGGGAGGATAGAATTTAGAGTAAAAGAGAGATGTCATTTCCTCCCATTCCATGGATTGTCCATTCTTTAGCAGCTTATATCATTCTTCAGCTCTCCCTTTCTAGGATATGGAGAGTAACTTCTTCTTCACCTGTTCAGTTGTGATACCTGCTGTCAACACCCGGATTTTTAATCCCAGATGCCTGTTATGCCATACATCGCAATCCTAGGATTACCATTTTTGCGAGACATAACAGAATTGGATACCACAGTACATCATCCATTACAAACCATACATAAGGTCTTACACAAAAAAGGATCTCATGATCCAGTTCTTAATACAACTTCAAGCAGCGAAATATGTAATAATAACGGTAGCATAGGCGAAGCTCCATCTTTGGGGTCACAGGCAATGCTGACGATGGGAGATGATCCTAGTTGTCGTAACCTTCCTGGGGTCCATCCTCCAGGTACTCTTCTTCATAGTCTGGCCACGGGAATAGCCACGGACAAAGCCATGAGTACTCTTTAAGTACTCGCACACTAATACTAACAAGTGAAGGTTTTTTTTTATAATAGGGCACTAGGCTCTAGGGTTGTTTTGCAAAAGCCATATTTATCTCTACTAAGTTCAGAAACAAGAGAGCTAGTTGAAGTTTATAACACCTAAGTGGGAACTTGTATTTCATATCACAACCCTGTTGTGGTCAAGTCAAAGTCTCAATTCATTTCACAAGCCATTTTGAAAACATCTGACCGGAGAATAGTATGGCCACTCCAACTGTCCATAACCGCGGACGCGGCTATTCGAATAGTTTGACACTCTGCAGAGATTGTACACTTTCACCACAACATTCGATACATCCGTCAGGAACAAATCCTGAATTCACCATACTCAGTATGCGGATAATCAATCCTAACCTTTCAATTACACGCCCTAGTATAAGCACCTCTCCTGTGAGTTTGGCCTCCCAACCATGGCCAACTGTCATCTTGGGTACTGCATGGGTGGACAATCTTCACAAGGTAGCCTCAGCTCAGACCTTGGCTGTGAGGGAACTAATACTAAGGTATGTAAGTTTCTAGTCAAGCCCTACCCAATCTTAGGGTATTGTGGTTATACGGTAAAATTGGAATGGTATCGCATCCAGACAACCTTCAGTTTTATAAAGGGCTAAGGCTCATGCCTCAACATTTTCATCACCAAAATCATCTGGTGTTCAGAAACACATGTCAAAACATCTTAGTAGAATGACTCATCATTCTAAGGTTTTCATAACCATTTTCCACCAAGTATTCCCATCTAAAGTTGATCAAGTTTTATGCTTAGCACTAGCATCTACAAGTGGGGGTAAGCACTAATGAGAGGTGGTAAACAAGTGGAGTTTCAACTAAGTTCAATCTCATGCCCTGTAATGACATCAAGATTATCTAGCTTAGGCCAAATTTTATGCTCTTTATGCAACCTTCAACTATCTTCCTAGAATCTACAAGTTACTTCAGTAAAATCTAAGTTAAAGCTTTGATAAAGAAATAAAGTAGAAAGCTTGCAAGTAAAACTAGGATTGGGTATCAAATGGGTATGATCACATATGCTTAGGGCATATAGTGGGCATGGTAACAAGTAAGGGTTTGTTTGCATCAGTAGAATATCTTGCAAGTTTTAGCTTGCACATTCAACTAGTAGTATTAGGCTTGCCTTGTGCAGAGCAGTGGTTGATGTTCTCCTCATCTTCTTCTTCGTAGTATCCTCCTTCCTCCTCGTATCCTTGGTCGGTACTAGCGTCTATAAATAAATACGATATACACAATCACCAAACAATACTTACCTACTTGCAATCATCACACAAAAGGGTCCTATAGATGATCTAGCATCATCACTAACATTACAAGCACTTGACTTAATAATTTTATTTTTAGAAAAGTAATTTCTACTCATTGAAAAACTACTTAAGATTTAATATTCTCCAAACCAAACATGGGATCATGTTGACACATGTCATCACCACATATTTTAGTCCATGGGAATGTGATTTAAAGTGGTGTCACAATTTAATAAGGTTTTACCCCTTTATTTAATTAAATAAAGTGACTAGAAATGCCTATGTGGCATTTTTTATTACTTGAACATTATTTCTGTAAGTAAACCTATATATTTTTATATATTCTGAAAGGTATGGTTAAATGTGATTTTTGAGAGTTAGAATCAACTCAAAAGCTATTATGGTTTCAATTTGAAAAATGTTTGAATGCAGAAAAGCTTTTGCCTTGTTATTTTTACCAAGGGTGATCTACAGATCCAAATGACTTAAATCCAACGGGCTTGGATTCAGCATTTCAAGACCTTTCTAACAAAATTGGTTTCGTTCAATTTGGTTCACTGAATCGAGTTGGGTTGATTTTTGAAACTAGGTGCAGAAGTGTGTTTGAATGAAAATGGAAAAATCCAAATTCAAACAACTAGGCTGCGCGGGAAGCGATACTGGGCCGACCTGCTAAGTGCAGCGCTTACGCGGGCTGGTTAAGTTGTTGTCCCCACGCGATTGTGAGACGAGGGGGTGCTAAGCGGTATGGGGTGATGTTAGTCGTGGGATCTTGTTCTAATCTAACGGCTGAGGGTCATCGTCGACGTTGGGCAACTCCGGCGAGACAGAAACCTAACGCGGCAGGTGGGGGTCGTTGGGGGCTCACCGGGGCTGAGTCGAGGGCCGGCGAGGCGGGCGAACGACGAAGTCGACGACGGTGAACCTCCTGGTACCGGCAGCTTCTCCTGGGGCGGCTCCAATCGCTGGCTCCCTTCTTCTCCAGCAGCGGCAGGCTCCGGTGAAATTCCGGCGAAGTGCTGCTCGCCTTGCTCTGGGACTAAGGCGGGGTGGTTCTGGGTGAGAGGGGAGTGAGATGGTGTGCTCAATTCGGCTGGGGGTGGCCTCTATTTATAGTGGCGAGAGGGAACCGACGGGCGCAAGCTGGGCTCGTCGTGGTCGATGGCACAGAGGGCTATCAGCGTGGGCGATGGTAGGGGGTGGTGCGGTGCTCCCTGGCGATGCTCAACGACATCGTGTCGAGGCGTGGGGCGGTGCGGTTTGGTCGGAACGCGGCGGTGCTCTACGCGTGCCCGACGGAGGTTTTTAATGCGCATAGCATGTGTGGTCCGCGCGGCGGCGAACGAGCGTGTCTGCGGGGTTGCTGGGACGGTGGTGATCACGTATGCACGCGGCGAGGGCGGCGCGCGGTCTGTGGGCGTCGGTCGAGCGTGGCGCACGGGGCGCGCTCTCGGCATGGTTGCTGGTGAGCTTGGCATGGTCCGTGCGTGTGGTCCAGGGGCTGGCAACGTTTGAGCGCTGGACAGGAGTGGTGGTGGGGTGTTGGCTTGCTCCCGGACATGTTGGCTAGGCATGTTTCTTCTCCTAGCTCGCTGTCGACATGGGGGTGACAAGGGTGCACTCGGCCTGCTCACCATTGATGGCATTGCCAAGCTTACAATGATGCTAGAGGTTTGCAATTGAGCTAGATGATCTACTAAAGCCTAGTTGCAACCAGAGAGAGAACAAGTTAGGCTTCAATCACTGCTCACAATAGTGTTTGGATTTTGTTTGATTTGAATCTGCAAGGTGTTTGATGAAATGGCCGCAAGAACTCAAGTTTTGAATTTTGAAAAGATTTTTGGTGGGTGTGCTAGGTTGGTGCTGGTGAGTCTGCACATGCTTGGGTTTTGAAAGTTGAGCTGGTTTGAGTGGTTTTGAAAAAGTGGGATCTTCCCATATGATAAAGATTAAATTTTGAACTGTCCTTTAAACCATGCATTTGAATGTTTCTGGATGATCACAAAGTGGGCCTTGATACTCTGTTAGGAGTACAATCAAGGGTTGTAAAGATCCAAACAAGTTTCTGTTAAGTTCTGAAAGTTTGAGGCAGCCAAAGTAGGCATGGGAGTTAATTTGGCCAGAGTGACCATTCCCTTATTTTGTTTGTTTTGATTTATTTGTCTTTGGGAAAAGTGTGGGGATTGTTTAGATGATGTTTATTTCACCTAAGAATCCTTTTACAAGCAAAGAATCACACAAGCAAGGCAATTCAAAAGAATCCAAATTGGAATGCATACACACATGCATGCTTCCATATTTTTATCTAGAAAAGTTTTTGTTAACCCTAATTTTGATGATTAGAGTTTGATGATCCAAGTTTAGTATGTTTGGGATGTTACAAACCTTCCCCCCTTAAACAAAATCTCGTCCCGAGATTTGAAAAAGGACGAGAAAGATTACCTAGGATTTGAAGAGATTGGGAAACTCCGTCCTGATGTGATCTTCGCGCTCCCAGGTAGCTTCCTATTCTGTGTGGTTGCTCCACTGAATCTTGAGAAACTTGATGCTTCGGGTTCGGGTAATTCTGTAAGCTTCTTCCAAAATACGGATGGGTACTTCGAGATAGGTCAGGTCATCGTTGATCTCTATGGTCCGATGATCGATATTCTTGAACACTTCAGTCTTCTCTGGAACTTCGTGACACTTGCGAAGTAATGAGATATGGAACACATTGTGCACGGCTGACATCTCTTCGGGCAGTTCCAATTGATACGACACTTTTCCTCGATGGTTCATAATCTTGAAAGGTCCGATATATCTGGGGCTAACTTTCCTTTGAGTTGGAAACGCTGCATTCCCTTCAATGACGACACTTTCAGATAAACAAAATCTCCTATGTTGAAGGCGAGGTCTCAACGTCTCTTGTCGGCGTAACTCTTCTGTCTGGACTGGGTTGTCTTGAGGTGATCACGAATCTTGTGAACTTTCTCTTCTGATTCTCGGAGGATGTCGGGTCCGAAGATCTGACTCTCTCCTACTTCCGACCAGTTCAAAGGGGTGCGACACTTCCTTCCGTACATGAATTCAAATGGGTCCATTTGCAAACTGGCTTGATAACTGTTGTTATATGAAAATTCTGCAAACGGCAGACAGTCTTCCCACTTAGATCCATATTCTAACACACATGCTCTCAGCATATCTTCGAGTATTTGATTTACTCGCTCCGTTTGTCCATCGGTCTGAGGGTGATATGCGGTGCTAAAATCTAGGCGGGTTCCTAAACCTTCTTGGACTTTCTTCCAGAATCTCGAGGTAAACTGAGTTCCTCGATCCGATACGATGTTCTTGGGGACTCCGTGCAAACTAACTATCCTAGCGATGTATAACTCCGCTAGCTTCGAGCTCTGATATGTGGTCTTGACGGGTAAGAAATGGGCGACTTTGGACAATCGATCCACTATGACCCAGATAGAGACATTTCCCCTACTAGAAGTAGGCAATCCGGTGATAAAGTCCATTCCAACGTAATCCCATTTCCATTCCGGAATCTTCAAGGGTTGCAACAATCCAGCGGGTCTTTGATGTCCTGCCTTGACTCGCTGACATATATCACACTTGGCGATATAGCTTTCGATTTCTCTCTTCATCTTATGCCAACAAAATTGCTCTTTCAGATCTTGATACATCTTGGTTCCTCTGGGGTGGATAGAATAAAGAGTATCATGAGCTTCCTTCAGAATCACTTCCTTCAACTCAGAATCTGCTGGTACACAAAGGCGTCCTTTGTAACACAGAACTCCTTCTTCGTCTTCGGTGAATCCGGGTACTTTGCATGTACCAATACGACACTTGATTCCGTCGATACTAGCATTTCCTTTCTGCGCCTCTTTGATCTGGCTGATCAAAGTGGGTTGGAGTTCTATGCTAGCCAAAAATCCTTCACTCACTAATTCTATTCGAAAATCTTCCATCTCTTTGTGCAAGCTTGGTTGCTTCTTCAAAACCATAGAGTTCAAGCGGCACGGCAATCTGCTAAGGGCATCTGCTACCACATTAGCTTTACCAGGGTGATAGTGAATGTCCAGATCGTAATCCTTGATTATCTCAATCCATCTTCTCTGCCTCATATTCAGCTCCTTCTGAGTGAATATATACTTCAGACTCTTGTGATCCGTATAGATCTCACAACGATTTCCCATCAGGTAATGTCTCCATGTCTTCAGGGCTAGAACTACGGCTGCAAGTTCTAGGTCATGGGTTGGGTAATTTTGCTCATGTTGCTTCAGTTGTCGGGATAGATAGGATATAACTTTGCCTTCTTGCATTACCACACATCTGAGACCGATCTTGGATGCATCACAATACACATCGAAGGGCTTCATGATATCCGGCATGATCAAGATTGGGGCTGAAATCAATCTCCTCTTGAGTTCTTGAAAACTCGCTTCACATTTATCCGTCCATTCAAACTTCTTGTCCTTCTTCAGCAATTGGGTCATGGGTCTGGCGATACTCGAGAATCCTTCTACGAACTTGCGGTAATATCCCACCAATCCGAGAAAATCACGAACTTGGGTTTGAGTGGTTGGGGCTTGCCAATCTTCTACATCTTTCACCTTTGCGGGATCAACGGCAATTCCTCCGGCTGATACAATGTGACCGAGGAATCCTACCTCCTGTAACCAGAATTCACATTTTCTAAACTTGGCATACAACTAATGCTCTCTAAGGGTTCCAAGAATGGTCCTTAGGTGTAGCTCATGTTCTTCTTCTGATTTGGAATAAATCAGAATGTCATCGATGAAAACAACGACAAACTTATCCAGGAAGTCCATAAAAATCTTATTCATGAGATTCTTGAAATAAGCGGGGGCATTGGTTAATCCAAAATACATGACAGTATACTCGTATAATCCATAACGGGTGGTAAAGGCAGTCTTTGGAATATCCTCTGCACGAATTTTGAGTTGATGATACCAGTTCTAAGATCAATCTTAGAAAACACTTTGGCACCGGTCAACTGATCAAACAAATCTTCTATCTTGGGCAAGGGGTATTTGTTCTTGATGGTGACATCATTCAACTTCCGATAATCTGTACACAAACGGTTACCTCCATCCTTCTTGTCCACAAACAAGACAGGTGATCTCCATGGTGATGCACTTGGTTGAATCAATCCAATTTCCAGCATGGCATCTAGTTGCTTCTTCATTTCTTCTAGTTCAGATGGGTTCATACTATATGGTCTCTGGGCTATGGGTCCTGTTCTGGGGATTAATTCGATGATGAACTCGATATCCCGATCTGGGGGCATACCGGGCAAAACATCTAGAAATACATTGGGGTATTCACAGACTATCCGGACTTGGTCAATGGTAGGTTGGGCTATACTCTTGTTGCACTTGAATTGGCGAGGTAAGGTTTCAGATATATGCTCGACTGATATTCCGGCTGTATTGGTCATGGTTATGGCTTTCTTGGCACAGTCAATCAATCCTTTATGTTTGGACATCCAATCCATTCCTAGTACTACTTCCAAACCTTTAGTTCTGAGTACTATCAGATTTGCATAAAAATCTATGCCATGGATTCGGATAGGGACGGCTTTGCAAATTTGCCTAGCCTTGGTGGTTGATCTGGGAATTTGAACAATCATAACATGCTTCAGTTTGGTTGGTTGAATTTTACTAGTGCATGCAAATTCTTCGGTGACAAATGAGTGCGATGCACCATAATCAAACAACACTCTTGCAAGTACTGAATTAACAGAAAACATACCCAGCACGACGTCTGGCGCTTCGTGAGCTTCTTCAGCATGCATGAGAAAAATACGGCCATTGCGGTTGAGCGAATTCCCTGGGGCAAACCTTCTTCCGGGCTGAACATGACGCTGCTACTGAGTTGGGGCATTGGTATTGGGTGCTGCGGCATTCTTCTTGTTTGGGCACTCGTTGGAGTAGTGACCCTTATTTCCACAGTCATAACAAGTTACCTGCGACTTGTCCTTTGCTGCTACAGGCACAACATTGCTTCCAGTCCTAGGGGCAGTGTTGGTGTTGGTGGCAGCATTGTTGTTGTTGAACTTTGGTGGGGCACAGTTGAAATTGCTAGAGTTGCCGGGGTTGTTGTGATTTCCTCCGTGCCTAGGGTTTCTACGGTTGGGATAGGTCGGAAGGTTCATCGGGGGTCTGTTGGTTCTTGGGACAAATCCGGGAGATGGGTTAGGGCGATACTTTGGGGTCTGATGGGTTCCTGGTTGATGCATCATGCGACGCTTGCGGTTCTCATTGGCTTGGTTGATCTTCCCTTCCATCTGGATGGCCGAGTTGACAAGGGCTTCAATATCAGCAAATGGGATATTGACTAACACCGTCTGCATCTCATCGTGCAGACCATTCAGGAATCTCTCTTTCTTCTTGGCTTCGGTGTCGATCTCATCCGGGGCATACCTAGCTAATGACAAGAATTTGTCACGGTATTCCACTACAGTCATCCTTCCTTGCTTCAGTTCTCTGAACTCGTCTCGCATCCTCTTGATTAAACCCGGCGGCACATGGGTTCTTCTAAACTTGACCTTGAATTCCTCCCAGGTCATCATCTGGCCTTCGGTCATTGCGCGAACACTGTTCCACCATGCTCTGGCATCTCCGGCTAGATAGTGGTTGGCGAACAGAACTTTCTCGTTTACTTCCACTCCGGCGACTTCTAGGTTATTTTCCATGGTCTGCAGCCAATCATCGGCATCTAGGGGCTCTTCTGACTTAGTGAAAACAGGTGGGTTGGTATTCTGGAAATTCTTGATCTTAGATCCATGGTTGTCTTGATTTCCGTGGCCTTGATTGTTGTGGGCTAGCTGAGCTATCTGTTGCAGGGTGGCTAGGTTGGCTTGACGTTCCGCTCTTTCAGCTTCGCGGTTAGAAACCAACATTTACAGGATCTGCAACATCGGGTCCGGGGATGAACCACTTCCTCCGCGTGGCATCTGAAGATTGAGATAGACCATGAGAAAAGAGGGAAATTTCTAAGGTTTCGGGGCTTTGAAAAGTTTTTAAAGTTTGACTCAGATTTTCTAGCAACATGCTTTTCATTCATTCATTCATAACACACGATACAAACACACACCACAACAAAGAAAAACAGATGGTTTTAAGAACCATTCTGAAAACTACGATACAGTGGGACCAAATACTACTCACTACACTAGTGCTCAAGTGCTACTACTCCTCGGAATCGGTGGCTTCATAATCTTCATCATCATCGATGAAGGCGAAATCATCCTCATCGATGAATAAATCCATAGCCTGATCCTCCAGAAAATCATCATCGCTGAGATAGGAGTAGGGGTCTCCACGAAGATCCTCTCCGACATTCTCCATTTCTTCGAACTGCATGTCCCTCTCATGGATGGTCTCCTCCAAATATGAGATACGATGGCGAAGACGATCAATGATGCGCTCCTTCTTGTCGAGCTGACGGCAGCGAGACTTGCGATCCGTCGCTAGCATGGCGATGGTTTGGTCCTTCGTCTTCATAATGGCAGACTTGTGGTTGGAGTAGTCACGGCAGTTATCCAACTCCTGCTGACGATCGTACATCATGAAGCTAAGGTGGTCCAATTGAGTCTTCAGCTCAGGGTGGTATGGGGCTTCTAGTGGCTGTCCATTTGCATCATGCCTTGGGCAAAACTCAAAGTGGGTTCCCTTGATCTGATTGATACTCTGCCCACACAGACGGGAAAGAGCTTCCTGCATGGCCCTGGAAAGTCCATCGAGCCAGTTGTTTTCTCTTAAGGTAAACTGAATTCCCTCAGCAGTGGGAGGTTCAATCTTTCCTATGAGACTTGCAACAATTAGCCACTGCAGATCTTCTCCTCCTTGATCATTGAGCTAAGCTCCGAAGAACTCGGGGTGCGGACGCTCCAAAAGTTCCGAAAGCTGGTCCAAATCCCTCTCAAAGATAAGGTCTCCTCCATTCCCCAACTGATAAAACTTGCTATACTTCACGTCCATCTATAAGAATATAGGATGAGTAAGTTATTAGAGTGATTAAGTGTGTCAAATTTTATGTATTTTGCAAGAGTTTTTGAGGAACATGAATTTTCCTGAAAGAATCAAAGTGATAAGAATGAGAATAAGTTTTTGTAAATATTTGCTTTCTCTGGTTTTGAAACTAAGTTTTTGGATTCAAACGTCCAGTCTAACTAGGGTCTCCTATGGTCAGGATGGCTCTAATACCAACTTGTCAACACCCGGATTTATAATCCCAGATGCCTGTTATGCCATACATCGCCATCCCAGGATTGCCATTTTTGCGAGACATAACAGAATTGGATACCACAGTACATAATCCATTACAAACCATACATAAGGTCTAACACAAATAAGGATATCATGATCCAGTTCTTAATACAACTTCAAGCAGCGGAATATGTAATAATAACGGTAGCGTAGGCGAAGCTCCATCTTCGGGGTCATAGGCAATGCTAACGATGGAAGATGATCCTAGTTGTCATAACCTTCCTGGGGTCCATCCTCCAGGTACTCTTCTTCATAGTATGGCAACGGGAATAGCCAGGGACAAAGCCATGAGTACTCTTTAAGTACTCGCAAACTAATACTAACAAGTGAAGGTTTTTTTTGATAATAGGGCACTAGGCTCTAGGGTTGTTTTGCAAAAGCCAGATTTATCTCTATTAAGTTTAGAAACAAGAGAGCTAGTTGAAGTTTATAACACCTAAGTGGGAACTTGTATTTCATATCACAACCCTGTTGTGGTCAAGTCAAAGTCTCAATTCATTTCACAAGTCATTTTGAAACATCTGACGGGAGAACAGTATGGCCACTCCAACTATCCATAACTGCGGACACGGCTATTCGAATAGTTTGACACTCTGCAGAGATTGTACACTTTCACCACAACATTCGATACATCCGTTAGGAACAAATCCTGAATTCACCATACTCAGTATGCGGATAATCAATCCTAACCTTTAAATTACACGCCCTAGTATAAGCACCTCTCCTGTGAGTTTAGCCTCCCAACCATGACCAACTATCATCTTGGGTACTGCACAGGTGGACAATCTTCACAAGGTAGCCTCAGCTCAGACCTTGGCCGTGAGGGAACTAATACTAAGGTATATAAGTTTCCAGTCAAGCCCTACCCAATCTTCGGGTATTGTGGTTGTACGGTAAAATTGGAATGGTATCGCATCCAGACAACCTTCAGTTTTATAAAGGGCTAAGGCTCATGCCTCAACATTTTCATCACCAAAATCATCTGGTGTTCAGGAACACATGTCAAAACATCTCAGTAGAATGACTCATCATTCTAAGGTTTTCATAACCATTTTCCACCAAGTATTCCCATCTAAAGTTGATCAAGTTTTATGCCTAGAACTAGAATCTACAAGTGGGGGTAATCACTAATGAGGGGTGGTAAACAAGTGGAGTTTCAACTAAGTTCAATCTCATGCCCTGGAATGACATCAAGATTATCTATCATAGGCCAAATTTTATGCTCTTTATGCAACCTTCAACTATCTTCCTAGAATCTACAAGTTACTTCAGTAAACTCTAAGTTAAAGCTTTGATAAAGAAATAAAGTAGAAAACTAGCAAGTAAAACTAGGATTGGGTATCAAATGGGTATGATCACATATGCTTAGGGCATATAGTGGGCATGGTAACAAGTAAGGGTTTGTTTGCATCAGTAGAATATCTTGCAAGTGTTAGCTTGCACATTCATCTAGTAGTATTAGGCTTGCCTTGTGCAGAGCAGTGGTTTAAGTTCTCCTCGACTTCTTCTTCGTAGTATCCTCCTTCCTCCTCGTATCCTTGGTCGGTACTAGCGTATATAAATAAATACGATATACACAATCACCAAACAATACTTAACTACTTGCAATCATCACACTAAAGGGTCCTATAGATGATCTAGCATCATCACTAACATTACAAGCACTTGACTTAATAATTTTATTTTTAGAAAAGTAATTTCTACTCATTGAAAAACTACTTAAGATTTAATATTCTCCAAACCAAACATGGGATCATGTTGACACATGTCATCACCACATATTTTAGTCCATTGGAATGTGATTTAAAGTGGTGTCACAATTTAATAAGGGTTTACCCCTTTATTTAATTAAATAAAGTGACTAGAAATGCCTATGTGGCATTCTTTTATTACTTGAACATTATTTCTGTAAGTAAACCTATATATTTTTATATATTATGAAATTTATGGTTAAATGTGATTTTTGAGAGTTGGAATCAACTCAAAAGCTATTATGGTTTAGATTTGAAAAATGTTTGAATGCAGAAAAGCTTCTGCCTGGTTATTTTTACCAAGGGTGATCTACAGATCCAAATGAATTAAATCCAAAGGGCTTGGATTCAGCATTTCAAGACCTTTCTAAAAAAGTTGGTTTCGTTCAATTTGGTTCACTGAATCGAGCTGGGTTTATTTTTGAAACTAGGTGCAGAAGTGTGTTTGAATGAAAATGGAAAAATCCAAATTCAAACAACTGGGCTGCGCGGGAAGCGATACTGGTCCGGCCTGCTAAGTGCAGCGCTTACGCGGGCTGCTTAAGTTTTTGTCCCCACGTGTCAGTGAGACGAGGGGGTGCTAAGCGATATGGGGTGATGTGAGCCGTGGGATCTTGTTCTAATCTAACGGCTGAGGGTCATCGTCGTTGTTGGGCAACTCCAGCGAGAAAGAAACCTAACGCGGAAGGTGGGGGTCGTTGGGGGCTCACCGGGGCTCAGGCGAGGGCCGGTGAGGCGGGCGAACGACGAAGTCGACGACGGCGAACCTCCTGGTACCGGCAGCTTCTCCTGGGGCGGCTCCAATCGCTGGCTCCCTTCTTCTCCAGCAGTGGCAGGCTCCGGTGAAATTCCGGCGAAGTGCTGCTCGCCTTGCTCCGGGACTAAGGCGGGGTGGTTCTGGGTGATAGGGGAGTGAGATGGTGTGCTCAATTCGGCTGGGGGTGGCCTCTATTTATAGTGGCGAGAGGGAACCGACGGGCGCAAGCTGGGCTCGTCGTGGTCGACGGCACAGAGGGCTATCAGCGTGGGCGATGGTAGGGGGTGGTGCGGTGCTCCCTGGCGATGCTCAACGACATCGTGTCGAGGCGTGGGGCGGTGCGGTTTGGTCGGAACGCGGCAGTGCTCTACGCGTGCCCGACGGAGGTTTTTAATGCGCATAGCATGTGTGGTCCGCGCGGCGGCGAACGAGCGTGTCTGCGGGGTTGCTAGGACGGTGGTGATCACGTATGCAAGCGGCGAGGGCGGCGCGCGGTCTGTGGGCGTCGGTCGAGCGTGGCGCACGGGGCGCGCTCTCGGCATGGTTGCTGGCGAGCTTGGCATGGTCCGTGTGTGTGGTCCAGGGGCTGGCAACGTTCGAGCACTGGACAGGGAGTGGCAGTGGGGTGTTGGCTTGCTCCCAAACATGTTGGCTAGGCTTGTTTCTTCTCCTAGCTCGCTGTCGACATGGGGGTGACAAGGGTGCACTCGGCCTGCTCACCATTGATGGCATTGCCAAGCTTACAGTGATGCTAGAGGTTTGCAATTGAGCTAGATGATCTACTAAATCCTAGTTGCAACCAGAGAGGGAACAAGTTAGGCTTCAATCACTACTCACAATAGTGTTTGGATATTGTTTGATTTGAATCTGCAAGGTGTTTGATGAAATGACCGCAAGAATCAAGTTTTGAATTTTGAAAAGATTTTTGGTGGGTGTGCTAGGTTGGTGCTGGTGAGTCTGCACATGCTTGGGTTTTGAAAGTTGAGCTGGTTTAAGTGGTTTTTGAAAAAGTGGGATCTTCCCATATGATAAAGATTAAATTTTGAATTGTCCTTTAAACCATGCATTTGAATGTTTCTGGATGATCACAAAGTGGGCCTTGATACTTTGTTAGGATTACAATCAAGGGGTGTAAAGATCCAAACAAGTTTCTGTTAATTTCTGAAAGTTTGGGACTGCCAAAGTAGGCATGGGAGTTAATTTGGCCAAAGTGACCATTCCCTTATTTTGTTTGTTTTGATTTATTTGTCTTTGGGAAAAGTGTGGGGATTGTTTAGATGATGTTTATTTCACCTAAGAATCCTTTTACAATCAAAGAATCACACAAGCAAGGCAATTCAAAAGAATCCAAATTGGAATGCATACACACATGCATGCTTCCATATTTTTATTTAGAAAAGTTTTTGTTAACCCTAATTTTGATTATTAGAGTTTGATGATCCAAGTTTAGTATTTTTGGGATGTTATACCTGCACACTTAAACAACCCGCATAATTCATGGATAAAAATCAAGTGATCACCAGGGTGGACAGTTCCATCCCCTAAATAATAATTATCCATAACACGATCAGCAATACTTGTAGGTATCTTAAAAGGATCTATCTCAACAGGTGGTGGTTCATCTAGTACCCTAACAGTGGTAGTAGTTTTCCCAAACAGAAAACCAAGTGGGTTAACCATAATGGAAACAAAGCAACAAACAGAAACAAAAGCAATACTCATAGTAGAAGTTTCTTTTACCAGTTCCACTCTTCAATAGCGCTTCACTCCCCGGCAACGGCGCCAGAAAATAGTCTTGATGACCCACAAGTATACGGGTGTATCGCAGTACTTTCGATAATTAGGAGTGTCAATCCCAATGACGAGCAGAAGGTGCTGACTAGTGGTAAGGAGCAGGAACTCTCTGTAAATACTTAGCAAATGGATTTTTAGGGTTTTTCTGATAAAGCAACAAAACAAAGTACAAGTAATAAAGACAACAAACAAACGCAGCAAGTAGCCCAATCCTTTCTTAGCAAAGGACAAGCCGGTGGAAATACTTATAGGGACCAAACTGAAGGGAATATGCCCGAGAGGCAATAATAAAGTGGTTATTATCATATTCCTTGTTTATGATAAATGTTTATTTTGCATGCTATAATTGTATTAATACGGAAACGTTAATACATGTGTGTTTAATAAACAAACAGAAAGTTCCTAGTTATGCCTCTCTCATAAAACTAGCTCGTTGATTAACAAGATAATCAAGGTTTCCTGATCATGGACATTGGATGTTGTTAATAACGAGGTCACAACATTAGTGTAATGATGTGATGAACATTCATCCGAAGTATTGCATTACGATCAAAGTCATTTAGTTTATATTGCTATAACAAATTACGAAGTGATCCTAATCCTTAGACCATGAGATCATGTCAATCACTAACACCGGAAGAGTTTCTTGATAACATCAAACATCACACCGTAATAGGGTGATTATAAAGATGGGTTCAGAACTACTAAAGTGTTATGTTGAGGCCCATGGATCGAGAGTGGAATTTGTTCATCCCGATGACGGATAGATATGCTCTGGACCCTCTCGGTGATATCACATTGATTAGCTTGCAAGTAAGTGATTTGATCACTAGAATGTTATATCACGGGAACAACAAAAGAGTGCATGTCAGTAACGAGATCAAACTAGGTATGGAGATACCTATGATCGAATATCGTACATGTAATATATCGCGAAACAAAAGGATTAAGATACGAGCATAAAAGGTTCTCGCGATCACAAGAAAGTCATCGCTAAATGTGTGGGAGTCAGTATGGGTCTCTAGATCCCGCTTCTGATTATTGATCCGAGAGGAGTCTCGATCATGTCCGCATTATTCACGAACCGTAGGGTGACACACTTAAGAGACACCGACATCCATTTGGAGCAAAAGTTTCATGCCGAAAAGAATAACAAGCGCAGGAATTTATTTCACTAGATACCGAAAAGGGTTTTCGGGTGAAATTGCAAAAAGTGTTTTTTGCATGTGAAATGAAATACTAGCAAGGGGTTATATGAGAATGTTTGTGTAACATCCCAGAAATCATGATTTCAAAGTTTGCATATCATTCATGCATTCATAATCATTTTTAGGATCATTTTCAAATAAGATTGCAAAAACAGAAGCATTTGTGGTCTATTATTCTATGTAAGCAAGGCAATGGACTTATTGCTACTCTCTAATATAAGAATGCTTGTTTTAACCAGAAAAGATTTGAACATATGTTTGTTTGATATTTTCAAACCGTGCTCAAAGTTTTCAAAACAAAAATATGAATTCAAACCATTCATATGCCTATTATAAATAAATAATTAAAGCTTGGTTTATTCTAAAACTCAATGTGCCAATATATTTTTGAGTGAACAGCAATGTTCCACACTCAAATATGTGCAGGTTTCACTTTACAAAAATACAGAATAAGTTTGAGTTCAAACTCATTTGAAATCATTTTAAAAACATTCCTGAAAATCAAATTAGAAAAAGAAAAGGAAAAAGGAAAAAAATAAAAACAGGCGCTGCCATTTGAGCCCAGCACCAGAACCGGCCCAAAATCCCACCCAGGCCATTTCCCCCTCTGCCCCCTCTCTCACCCGCGTGAACCCTACCCCGCAGCCACTGACGCTGGGCCCTGCACCATGTCAGCATCATCTCCCCCAAACCTCGCGCGCAGACGCCGTCGCCGCCCGTTTCCTCCTCCTTCACTACCACGATTGAAGCCGATTAATTCCCATTGATTCACAGAGTGAATGTCGCCCCTGCTCTGGATACTTAACCACCTCCCCACCCTGCTCCTTTCCCCTCACACAGCACCACCAGAGCGCCGCCAGGCTCCACGAATTTCGCTCTACACCGCCGCAGCACCGAAGAACTCCGGTGAGCTATCGCGGTGAGTCTCGAGCGCGCCTTTCCCTTTGGTTCACATGAGCCGCTTTGCCATCACCTTGCGCATATTCTCATGTCCTGGATCGACCTAGGCCATCTCCCTCGTCAACATCTGCAAGCGCCTGAAGCTAAGCTCGACTCCGATGAGCCATTCCGGTGAGCCCCGTGTTGTCCTCTGTCTCTGGTTCATGCAGCTGTGTTCGCTAGTGTCTTGCGCATCTATTAACGCTTGTCGTTTGGTCCCTTGCGCCCTAGGTTGTCGTCTTCGACTCCGACATTGAGTACCCGACGCGCAGACGAACTCCGACGAGGTCCTGCTGCTGTGTCCGTGCGCCCCGACCCTGTCTGTCTGCACGATGAGGATCTCCACGTCCTCGCGATCTCGGTAAGCACTAGCATGCTCCCCTGCCCCTCTAGCCTCGCTGGCGTGTCACCGCCAGAGGCGTCTTCGCCGCAAGCGCCATTCGCACCGCTGGTTCTTGGTCAGATGGATCTGATCCATCGAATCTAAATCCAAAGGCCTCGATTAGATCTGTTAGCGAAACGGTACGATTTGATCTGGGCCGTGCAACATTAGTTAGATCCTATGGCTCGCAAGCGTGATCCGGCCGAACCGGTACCGTCCAATTAGAAGCTGCCGCGTGGCTAGGATTCAGATTTAAAATCTGAATTTAGATCTATTAGATGTTCAAACTTGCAAAATTCATAACTTTTGATCCACACGTCCAAAATTTGCAAATTTTATATCAACGGAATCAGGAAAAAGAATTCTATCCAACCATGTACTTTTTTTAATGAATTGCTTCTGAAAACTTAGTTGTTTTTGCAGAGACATTTGTAGGCTTATTTTGTGTATAAAAATTAATTGGAAAATGTTTTAAAGGCCAAATAAAGTTTATTTGAGGTATTAATGTTTAGTTTATTGACCAGTAATGTTTTAAATTGTCTTGTTTGGTTTAGAAAAATCATCAATGGCATTTGCATGCATTCATGTATTTTTGCTTGTTTATTTTGATATGTGAATTTGGTGCTATCATTTTATGTGTAGATTTTGGTGCTAGTGGTGATTGTGACTGTGAGGATTGTTGTTACTCCCCCAACTACCAAGGCAAGTGGTGTTTCATACTTTTGTCCCAATATTTTGTCTTTGCATTAGAAATATTTTGTATAGGGCTTGGCTATGCTTGGGAAATCCTAATAGTTGTAAAATTGTTAGAATTTTCTCTAAGTTAAGATACTTACTATTGCCATGCTTAGCCTAGCTAGTAGAAACCAAGGGTGGATTATATACACATGCTATGGAAAATATTTCTAAGTATTTGACTTATGTTTTGCTTAATAAAACAACTAAGTGAATGAAACACCTGGGTGGAATGGTGGATTGGTTTATGTTGAGTGGTTACACAAGGCCAGGGGACTGGTGAACCTTGTGTATCTCACTTGTGGAATGCCACCCAGGAACAAAGGGATTTGAGATGCCATATGTTAAGAAGCTTCTAGTGCAGCCACATGGCATTATAGGCTCTGCCTGGATCATATAGGTTGCAATAACTTAGACAAATGGACAGTTGGTGGTAGGGGATGATAGGTTTGGAGCGCGTCCATTTTGTTCTAAGGGAAGGCTTTTGAAAGGTCCTGTCTTGGTGAAAAACAAGTCTTGTGGGGAAAGTGCACCACCTCTGCATAAGGAAGAAAATAAGTACTTAGTCGTGTCCCCGGTAATGGACAATTTGAGCATCAAGACATGGAAGCTATCAAGAATATCCTCATCCCAATTTTCTAAGTTAAAACTTGTGGTTGAACAAGGGTGAAGGTTCACCAATTTCTATTGGTGGTTCCTTGGAAGTTTTTGCCAAACAAAAACTTAGTGTTTTCAACTGATAGGTAAAACCTATTTTGAGCAAAGCAGGCCTAAGCTACACTCAGCCAGATTCATGTAGTAGCTAGATACTAATATTCTACTAAGGTATCACTTGCCAATATTATTCCAATGTATTGACCCACTGTGGATGTAACTTGTGATGTTTCAGGTTACTCTGATGAGGATTAGGGTTATGAGTCTACACTCAACATGCTTGCCTGTGGCACATGAAGATGAAGACTTTTATTTATATTGTTAAGTTAAACTCTTGTACTAGCCTTTGGCTATGGAGTTGTAAAAGACTATGTTATCTCTGGAATGACCTTTGTTTCTGTGTACTTCATCTTAAACTGTGGATGCTAGCAATTGATCTAGGGACTAGCATTGCAATCACAGGGACCTTTACCTTTATAAAGGTGGGGCCTTACAGATGGTATCAGAGCACTATGTTGCCTGTAGGATTATGTAACATCCCTAAAATCATGTTTTCAAAGATTGCATATCATCCATGCATGCATAATCATTTAGGGATCAATTTCAAAGTTATTTCAAAGAAAACAGAAGCATTGAGTGCTTATTATTTTATGTAAACAGGCATTGATCCAATGCTACTCTCTATTGAGAGAATATTTTTTTCAAACCAAGAATTGTTTGTTCATGAGTTGATTTGGTTGAGTTCCAAAGCTTAGACAAAAATTTCCAAAACAAAATATGGTTTTAAAACCATTTTCATATCTTTATTAATCTTGTGCTAAGGCACTGTTTATTTTAAAATTTCAAAGGAACCAAGCAAGTCTAATGAGACAGCATGATTTTATACTCAAAATTATGCAGGTTTCATTTTACAGAAATCTAGAACAAATTTGAAATCAAACACATATGATTTCATTTGAATTTGATTCCTGAAAATCAATTTAGAAAAAGAAAAAGCATAAGGATAACAGAAATGGGCCGGCGATACCTTTTCAGCCCGGTAACCAAAACAGCCCACCCGGGTTTCCCCCTTCCCCTTTGTTTCTCACTGCAACCACGCACACCCACTCACTGACGCTCCGACCCCACCATCCACCTCAGCATCGTCGTCAATCACTCGTCGGAGGAACTGCTCGACGCTGTCATTTCCTCCCGAATTCAAATCCTTTGATTGCGCTTGATTCGCGGAGTAATTCCCCCTCCTCGCTCGGCTACTTAATCCCCACCCCTCTACGACCATTTCCCCTCGCTCAACACACTCGCTCTGCCACCAGGCTGCCCCTAATTGCTCTCGCACCGCCGTTGTACCCACGAGCTCCGGCGACGAAATTCCGGTGAACCAGACCACCCCTGCCCTTCTAATTCATACGAGTGTGTTCCTTACAACCTTTTGCATCTCCTGACCCCTTTCGTTTGGCCGCGCTTGACCCAGGCAGCCATTCTTGTCCACCTCCGCAAGTGAGAGCCGCTGCTCCACTCCGGCGACACTCCCTGGTAGTTCCCGACCGCCCCTTTCTCTCTATTGGATACTCGCATGTTCACCTGGCTTGTGCGCATCTAACGACACCCCTGGTTTGTCTTAGCGCGCACCACAACCTCGCCCCCGACAACGCCAAAGCTTGCCCGACGACAGTCTTCACTCCGACGAGCAATAGCAGTCGAGTCCGAGCGCCCCTGTCTCTCCCTCGACCACCTTGAGCTTCACTGCGGTTCCACGAGCACGGTAAGCATCTCCACTACTCCCCGCGCGATCTAAATTGCCGGCAACCTCTCTGACAGAGCCGCGCCACCGCACCGCCGCCGCTGGCGCCGCCCATCTGTGGTCGTTTGATCTGTAGCCGTAGGATCTAGATCCGACGATTAGAATTAGATCTGTAGTGAAGCGGTACGGGCAGATCTGGGCCGTGCTTAGTTAGTTAAATCCAACGGCTCGCGAGTGTGATCCGGTGTGAAACGGTATCACCCAATCAGGCGCTGCCGCGTGGCGATTTCTTTGTTTTAAAAATCTGAATTAGATCTATTAGTGATTCAAACTTGTAAAATTCATAACTTTTGATCCACACGTTCAAATTTTGTAAATTTTATATCATTGGAATCAGGAGAAAGAATACTATCTGTTTATGCAATGTGTTTAATGTTTTGCTTATGTAAATTTGGTTATTTTTGCAGAGACATTTGTAAGCTTATTTTGGGTATATAAATGTTTTGAAAAATGATTTAAAGATCAAATAAAGTTTGTTTAGTGTGTTTTGGCCTTGTTTATGTTTCAGTACTGTAAACTTGTCATGTTTGGTGTAGAAAAATCATCACATGACATTTGCATGCATTCATATTTTTTTTGTATATTTTGTTATGTGATTTTGGTGCCATTATTTTATGTGTAGATTTTGGTGCTAATAGTGATTGTGGTTGTGAAGATTGTTGCTACTCCCCTAACTACCAAGGCAAGTGGTGCTTCATGTTTTTATCCCTATATTTTCACCTATGCATTAGAAATATTTTGTATAGGACTTGCATGAATATTTTGCTAAGTATCTATATGCTATGCTTGGGAAATCCTAGTAGTTGTAGAATTGTTAGAATTTCCTCTAAGTTAAGATGCTTACTATTGCCATGCTTAGAATAGCTAGTAGCAACCAAGGGTGGATTATATATTCATGCTATGTGAAATTTTTCTAAGTCATTGACTTGTGTTTTTGCTTAATAAAACAACTAAGTGAATGAAACACCTGGGTGGAATGGAAATAATGGTTTGTGTTGAGTGGTTACACAAGGCCCATTTCTATGGTTTACCTTGTGTATCTCACTTTTGGAAAGCCACCCAGGAACAAAGGGATTTGAGATGCCAAATGTTAAGAAGCTTCTAGTGCAGCCACATGGCATCATGGGCTCTGCCTGGATCACATAGGTTGCAATAACTTAGCCATTTGGACAGTTGGTGGTAGTGGGATGATAGGTTTGGAGCGCGTCCATTTGGTCTAAGGGAAGGATTCTGAAAGGTCATGTCTTGGTGAAAATCAAGTCTTCTGGGGAAAGTGCACAACCTCTGCAGATGGAAGAATCTAAGTACTTAGCCATGTCCCTGGTATTGGACAACTTGAGCATCAAGACATGGAAGCTATCAAGAATCTCCTCATCCCAATTTTCTAAGTTAAAACTTGTGGTTGAACAAGGGTGAAGGTTCACCAATTTATATTGATGGTTCCTTGGGAAAGTTTTGTCAAAGAAAAACTTAGTGTTTTCAACTAATAGGTAAAAACCTACTTTGAGCAAAGCAAGCCTAAGCTACACTTAGCCAAATGCATGTAGTATCTAGATGCTAATATTCTACTAAGGTATCACTTGCCAATACTATTCCAATGTATTGACCCACTGTGGATGTAACTTGTGATGTTGCAGGATACTCTGATGATGATTAGGGGTTATGAGTCTACACTCAACA